>JAANYP010004238.1:0-70307 GCA_020465985.1 Centrapalus pauciflorus
ATCATTTTTGGATCATCAGACGAACAGATGTGCAAAGATTTCTAGAAGGTGATGAAGTCTAAGTTCGAGATGAGTGCTATGGGGGAGTTGAATTTCTTTTTAGGGTTACAAGTTGACCAAAAGAAGGAAGGGATGTTTATCCATCAAACTAAGTATGTCTATGACATATTAGAACGGTTTGGGATGGAGGGAACTAAGTTGACTGCCCACTTCAGCACGCCGATTCAAGTGAATCACAATCTCGGGCCGGGTACTGAAAGTGATACCGGTGTGGATCCGACTTTATATCGGGCCATAATTGGGTCACTTATGTATTTAACTGCTTCAAGACCTGACATAATGTTTGCTGTGTGTATTTGTGCTAGGTTTCAAGCGAATCCGAAGGAGATGCATATGAAGGCTGTGAAGCGGATTCTACGATACCTCAAGTCGAAACCGAAGTTGGGTCTTTGGTATCACGCGGAGGGAGATCTAGAGTTGGAGGCGTTCACAGATTCGGACTACGGAGGATGCATCTTGACGCGCAAATCAACGACTGGAGGTTGTCAGTTCCTCGGAGGGAGATTGGTGTCCTGGCAATGCAAGAAACAAACATCGGTAGCCGTGTCAACGTGTGAGGCCGAGTATGTAGCTGCTGGTAGTTGCTGTTCACAGGTTCTGTGGATACAACAACAATTGCGGGATTACGGTTTGGCTTAATCTCAAACTCCTATTAGGATAGACAATCAATCTACAATTGCTATAACTAATAATCCAGTTAAACACAGTAAAACAAAGCACATAGACATAAGGCATCATTTTATTCGTAATAATGCAGATTTATTTACCAAAGCGTTTGATAAGTCACGGTTTGAGTATTTAATTCAACTGAATGGAATGCGCAACCCAGAGTAATTTGACCTTAGTAGTAGTAAGTTTATTTTCTTTTAGAGTCGTAGTATTTCTTTCTTTACCGTAGTCTACTAATTTAGGAAAGTTTCTATTTTTAGTAAGTTTCTAATTTTAGTAAGTTTCTATTTTTAGTAAGTTAGTAGGGTAGCTTATTTTACTGCTTTTTCTTATGAAAAACAAAAGAAAAAAAAAGAGAAAATTACAAAAATGCAAAAAAAAAAGAATACCAAAAAAAAAAAAAAAAAAAAAATAGTTAAGTCTTAGATTCATAGGTTCAAAGTGACGAAAATTAGCACCGTCGTTACAGACTCTAAGTATTTAGGCTTTCACACATAATGCAACTAAATCCTAAGTGTTATACTTTATTTAGTTTGATATGTTGGTAGGCATAATACATATAGGGAATCTCAAGGCTAATAAAATATTCTAGAAAAAGTCAAGCGTGTCACTAACTTAGATGTACGACCAATCGGTCTTAATTTTTATGTACAAGACATACAAACATTGAGTCTAAATGAGGTATGCAAACTTTCTGGGGATGTATGGCAACATCAAATACATCTGAAAATGGAAAGAATAGAAATATCATGTAAAACTGAGAGTCGAAAACATGCAACTCTGTTGTACGTAAGTACAGACCTGTTGTCTCTGTTTAGATTCGGGTTAGCAGACATGTCGCTTTGTTGTACGTCAGTACAGACCTGTCACCGCTATCTGCTAACTTTAAAAATAAACCTTAAGTCAAACTAAGACACTTTGTTGTATGAGAATACAGACCTGTGTCCGATGTTTGTCTTTTAAAGAAAGTTTGCAAATACCAACAAGTTAGAATTTTTGTCTGTGTGCCTTGATCATAAAAGTATGTCTATGTCTGAGTCACGTAAGATAATTTCCTGATAAATAAAAAGGCCAAGGGATATTCCGAAATGTAGAATGTTTAAAGGGGTAAAATACCAACAATCGTCTAAATGGGTATGTCACGACAAACAATCAAAGGAATTCAAAAAATTCCTAAGTGTGAAAGTTTAAGTACTGAAAGTTAGTATCGGACATCGCTATCTGATTGAACCTTTCTTAGACTATACTCATCAAAAATATGTTGTTTAGTATTAAGCTTAGCTTGTAAATTTGTTTTTATACTTTAAGTCTAGATTAAATTTTTTAGTCAAAATTTTATTTTATTTTATTTTATTTTTACCTTAGTTTATTTTATTTTATCTTATTTAGGGTTAGTTTAATTTTTACTTAGGTAAAAGGTCAAAAGTTACTGAGGGTGCATTCAAAGTTGAATAAAATAAACATTGCGTGAAATATCTGTTGCTTAGGGTAAAAGAGTTGGCATAGTTTATCTGGTTACACAATACCGTAGAAAAAAGTTGGAAAAGTTGAACTTATTTCAAAATTTTCGAAATTTTTCTAAGTGTTGGAGGTTTCGAATCTAAGACAGACTCGAATAAGGAGTACTGGTATCAGAGCCAACATGGACAGATTCGGAGTACTTCGAATCTGTCAGTAGATTCGAATCTGTGCTTAGACTCGAGGGTTGGTGGTATAAATAGGTTAACAGTAGGTCATTAATACTATCTGTTTTCGAATCTATACTATCGAATCTATTCAGGCGATTTCGAATCTATTTTCTCGAGTCTATCGTATCTCTCCTAAACGACATTTTGTCGAGTTTCAAGCTAGTGTGTTCGATTCTACTACTGGATCTAGGTATAATCAACTTGATTGTACAAGTTTCATGTAGTTTTATGCACAATTTTAGCCCAAATCGTCAAATTTTGAAGTGTTATAGGTTGAAATAGGTTTTTTTGCTAAATTACCAAGTTTGGACCTATAAAAGATCAAATTAAAGACATACATCAATGATTAGAACCTAGTTGAACTAATGTATGTGATTTACCAAGTTCAAAATGGTTAAAATCTTGGGTTTTTGTTGAAAATTCATTCGTCGGGGCTTCGAATCTGTTCTAGGACTCTCGAATCTGATCATGGGTTTCTCGAATCTGTCATTAGATTCGAGATGACCATGATATTCGAATCTGTCCATTAGACTCGAATAGGGACTCTTCGAATCTGTCCATTACATTCGAATATGGACACTTCGAATCTGTTACTTTCGAATCTGTACTTTATTTAATTTGTTTAATTTAAATTTTATTAAACTTGTGGAAATTTAATTGTGTTAGATTTTGTATTTAATAAAGTACAAAATAAAACAAATTTGAATTTAAACAAGTTTATTGATTTTTAATGAGTCTAACAGTTTTATTTATTGTGCAGATATGGCGATTCGCGCTTTTGTCCCTAAACATAATATGGTCCTTAATCCAGACATGAATCTACCTGAGGCGCAGGGATTCCGCGAAGTACTGGATTTTCTAGCTGAATCAAGGATAGGACATGCACTATGGCATAATGTGCAGCTAGTGTTACCCTACATCCGTCAATTTTATGACCATCTGCAAGTAGACTGCTCGGTCACTCCGACAGTTCTACGCACTCGCATTGAAGGACAACCGTTAGTATTTTCGGCTGATATGATTCGTCAAGTGCTGCAGTTGGGCACTCAGGAACAAGAAGCTGGTCCTATAGAATTTCCGTTGATTATAAGGCAAGCGGCTTTTCAAAGAATGGGGTACAGCCTCGATGTGACGAAAGTGTCATACATGAAAAGTGGTTTGATAGGACAATGGAGGTTTTTGGCGCATGCATTTATGATGTGCTTTGCTGCGAAAAAGGCAGGATTTGACTATATTGTCGCGAAGATTCAATCGGGGATTGTCGCAATGGTGTATAATCGCCCATATAGTTTTTCTGAGATGATCTTTTCGGAGTTTGTTCATCAGATATCTGCTCCCGAAAATCAGCAGTTTTTGCTCTTTCCGAGATTCATTATGATGTTGATCAGACACTTTTTGCCGAACTTGCCAATAACGAATGACTTTCAAAGTGTCGCCATCATGGACAAAAGGATCTTTGCTGATTGTTCCTCACACCGAGGAAGATTGGTTGTTCCTGTTGCTCGTCCTTTGTTCGGAGCTATAGTGGATAGGGAATTTCAAGCCCCGGATGTTGCCAACTGGGCAGGGGTCGTTGAGTTTCAGCAACAACGTCAACAGCAACAACAACAGCAACGTCAACAGCAACAACAGCCTCGTGCTCGGCCACGTGATCCACGACGCCTTCAGAGACAAGCATCGAGTCAAATTCCGGCAACCAGGCCGTCGACAAGCCAGCAACCAGACGTTACAGAAGCTGGGCCCTCAAATATTCAAGAAGCTAGGCCCTCAAATGTTGAGAGAGAAGCTGAACAGCTAAGCCAGACGCTTAATGAAATTTGGGAGGCAGGGCCTCATGCAAATGAAGATGTTGCAGCAGCATTGGTTGGTGAGCTGCTTAGTCCGCCTGGAGATGAAGATGATATATTTCATGATGTTGAGGAATATGAGCCAGAGCAGGCTGATAACGTTTTGTCATCATCTGCAACCGAATCAGAAGAGATGGAGGAGTTAGAGGTTGAAGCTCCTGAGTCAGTATCAACTGAACCACCTGTTCAAATTGGAACTTATGGTTCGCGATTGATTATAAATGAAGGTGGTTCTAGGAGACGCGTGGACAGGGAATTGGAGGAGTCTGATTTTGAAGAAGAAGAAGTTTCTCAACTAGTGACAAGGCAACGGGCCAAACGTCACAGGTTCATGCAAGGATCCTCTTCAGCTTCAGCAGAACAACCTGAAATTCCTCAACCTCAGGACCCTCAAACCACCATTCCACCATCACCACCTCATGATGAACCATACATCCCATCGCCGATCATTCCAACTCCAATTCAATCCATCCCATCAACCTCATCCTCATACGCCGACAATCAAAGGTTTCAGCAGCTAAAAGCTCGAGTTGACTTCCAAAATATCCAGATCTTAGGCCTAACAAAGGCAATCGGTGAGATTCAGACTCATAATGCAAATCTTGATAAGGAGAATGCCGATCTAAAGAAGATTGTGGAAAAAGTTCAGGAAGAGAACTTAGAGCTAAAAACCTTTGTTTGTGATCAGTCTGCTGAGATAAGGTCGATGCGCTCCCTAATTGAGCAGCTAATGAAAAATTTACAGGCTCAGGGGGAGACATCGTGCCGAGATCAGGAAGTGCAGAGAAGAGATGATACTGAAGGCGATGATCCCGGTGCAAATAAAGAGTTTGAGTCTGTAGATTTTCCTGCAGCTCAAGTTATACAAGTTCAGGGGGAGCCTAGTCAAGGCGAAGGAGAAAGGGGTGAAGCTAGTTCATCTAAACAGCCTTCAGACTTTGAGATCAGTGAGATGATTGAAGCACTCATGGATCTCGATGATGATGCACTGGATGGAGGTTTTGATTATGAAGATGAAGAGCTTGAAGAAGGAGAGTTTATTCCGGAAGAGATAGTAGATTGGCAACCTGAAGATGAAGTAGTAGCTGATGAGGATGATGAAGCTGACGAAATAGTTGTACAGCAGAATCCTATCACTGACACTTATATGATAGATGGAAATAGAATTGTTGATGTTGACATAGTGAATGCTGCCTTGAATCCTAAGTCATCGACTGAAGAACCAGCAAGAGAGCTAAGTAACGAAGAAAAAAGGAAGCTATGGTTCAGAGCCGAAGAGAAGGAGTTAGCAATTAGGAGATCAATGAAAGTGCCTGGTACAGGGAAGCTATCTGAGCGAATCTTAAGTTGGTTCTTTGACAGAGATCTTCAACTTTTTATAATTAAAAGAAAAGACGGGCTTCAGTACATAAGGCGAACATTGAAAGCATTCAACACCCTTCCAAAGATTGAAATCACAGCGCTTGCATGGAAAGATCTGATAAATATTGGTGATGATCCTTATGCGAATGTGATTGAAAGAATAATAAGAAAGGAGGGGAGATCTAGGAAGTTTGAACGGTTGAGTCCAAGGGTCGGAAGAAGAGTCGAGGATAAGTCACGTATAGATCCTCTTACAGGCCGACCTTGGATGAGGATTCAGTACAAACCAGTGAAATGCCTGAGGAAGGTACCTCTGAAGAAAATGCCACAGAATGTTTTGCGAAATCTGAAGTGGTGGTATGCTGACACGGAAACTGGGGAAGCAGTTATGGAAGACTTAGAAGAAAAAGTTATTCTTAGAGTCTATGACCCGCTTCACCTGGTAAACCTATCTAAAGAAGACCTGCAGATTTTGTATAACTGTAAGATTTCCAGTGACGCACATATGGATACTGAAGCTAGTAAGTATGAAAATGTGGTCAAGGTATGCGTTGAAAAAGGTCTGTATGCTGGTAGTGTTTTGAATCAATAAATAAACCAAGTTCTTAAATCAAATGTGTGAATTATTAGAAGCTATCGTCAAGGGGGAGTCTGTTGGTACATCCCGTGTGACGATAGCAGTCTAAGTGGTCTTACATTATGATTTAGCATGTGTTTGCTATATATATATTATATATGATTGGTGATTATCAGTGTTTGTATGTTTGAACTTGATGTAACGTATTACAAGAAGTTCAAACATAAAGCTCAAAGATAAAATCAGTCATAAGGTAATATCATAAGTTTCAAACACTTAGTTGTATATGTCAAAGGCTAGATTCGAATTGCATAAGAGGATACATTCGAATCTGTGATAGATTCGAATGAGACCTTAGATTCGAATATAGGATAGATTCGAGACTGTCATGTTGGACAGACTCGAATGGGCCTTGGGCCAGATTCGAGTCTGACCCACATCAGATTCGAATCAGGGTCTATAATTAGGGATAGACTCGAATAATTAGAAGACTTTTTGCAGAATTCGTGAGGAATTAAGCAAGAGGCGATCTCGAGTTTATCAGCTAGGTGAGTGCCGTTTCGGAGAGAATTAGTACGTAGGATCGTTCGTGTGTCGTTCGTTCAGCGTCTAATAGTCTCCGTGTTTCCGTTGGTTGAGAGTTGTCCGTCTGACCGTCAACAAGGATTCCGCACTCGTTCACGGATCCGCGTCTAGATAGATCTTGCAGTCGTAGACCTTACAAATTCTCAACAAGGTATCGAACATTTTGCCTACCTTGTATATCATTGTTACATGGGACATGGTTTTAAGACAGTTTTTCATCAATCAACAGAAGATGCCTAAAATGAGGAAGAATCAAAAAGAGAGATTTACAAAAACAAGCATACATCTTTTGACTATGATGGACTAAATGACAGTTATTCCACTAGAGAACCCACTCTGGCGGATGACTACATACATAGTTACTCAAAGTCGAAAATGGATGCTAAACCTGTTGAATCAAAATCTCAGTCTTATATTCCCACCTTTATTCTTCAAAACCAAATTACACATCTTGAAAAGGAAGTTTTTAAAGGTGAGGAGAATTTTATTCGCAAAGATTTTGAACAAATGGTTCTTGAACTGTGTATCAAGGTTTGCACTCAGACTTACAAATTCATAATTCCTCCATTCACAGCCAACTTTCAGTAGAGCTGGTAGAAAAGCAAAGAATTGATTTTGAAGAAGAGAGAAAACTGTTATTAATCAAGGAACAAAATTTTAAAATTTAATTCAAGTCCAACGATGATGACCTGGCTACATACCTGACTATCATCAAGGACTTGAAAAATGAAATCTCTCAACTGAAGCAAACCAAGATCTCCACTCTCTCCACTGACTCAAAGGCAAAGGTTTCTGCAGTATTAATTACAATTTCCAAAAACAACACTGCAAACAATAATCTCAAGAAAACTAATGTTGAAAAAGGCAAAGAAATCTTGAAAGTTCCTGTGAGAATTCTCTAGGATCATCTGAATGAATCCAAAAGGGCAGTCAAGCAAACATCATTTTTCAAGAAGGCATATGTGCCATTGCATGTCATTTCCAACAATTTTACTACACGAAGTAGAATGAATGTAGTAGGGGAAAAACAAATCCAACATGAATGTAAATCGTCCTTCAAAATTTGTTATGTAATGAAAAAACTTGTTGGTTCATGTTCTTCTACTTCGTGTACTTCTGTTCTAAAAAGAAAAATTCAAAACATGGAAAATGTCGTGACAAAACAAAAGGGGTCAAATGCAACAAAGTCTGGACTGAGAAAAGGTATGTCAGACAGACCAACTCTGACGGTTCCAAACAACCAAAAGCTGAAATGAAATCCAAATGTCCAATCTTCAAATGGGTCCCAAAGATTTCTGCATTAAATTCCGACACTAATAAAAAACGAGTTCCTGCAAATATTCTGTTACATATATCTAGAGTTCCATCTTGTGCTAACCTGAAAAAACACATACTTCAATGGGTTCCCGTAGTGTCTGATTGATCTTATGCAGAATGGATCCTACTCATTTCAGTTCAGGACCCGAGCCTAAATGAGATGCATTTTGTGCATTTCAGTACAGATGTTGAGCTTATATAGATGGTTTATACATACTTCATAGAGAACCCATGCTTCAAAGAGATGACTTCTAAACTCTACTGTTTGAAACTCGTGCTTCAGTGTTTCTAAATCTTCCACCCTGACATGCATATATGAGGGTCAGTTCAACATCAAGGACGAAACGACGACATGGAGCATGAATTTCTTTCTTATATTATGCTTCTATATTTAGTTGACTGATATTTTTTTTTACTTGCAGGGCGAGTTCTCATCTACACGTTAACGAGGGCATATTTTTGTTTTTCACTCTTCTAGTATGCAAATGTTTTAAAAAGAAATAATATTTAGTGCATACTTGTAGGGGAGTGGTTTTATTAAATGTTTTAAAAAGAAATAATATTTAGTGCATACTTGTAGGGGAGTGGTTTTATTTATTTTTTTAAAGTTTTTCTTTCGTAGTTAAAAAAAATTTTAAGTACTTTTTGTTAACCCTTAATGATGCAAACTAATTTGGAATTTATATTATCATCATTTAAGGGGGTAAAAATATTTTTGTTCGATCTGAGGAGATCAATCCAATTTTTCATGCCAATCAGGATACATTCGTTCATTCTGATACTCTTATTCTGGTTCATTCTGACTTATCAGATCTCGTGATCACAATTCTGTGAGAATCTCTCCATACCTTGTGCATTCGTTCACTACTAAATTCATTCATATCTGAATTGTGTTTCATTCTTATTCTTTCATTCAGATAATTCTCTCCATGCCTTGATATTTCATATCATTTTAAATCCCGAATCTCATTCAAATCAGAATATCTTATTCGTTGAATTATCTCATTCTGATTCTTCCAGATTCATTCACTCATCATCATACTCATCTGATTCATTTCATTGAGTTCACTCTCATATCGCTAAAGCAGTTCTTCTGAGCATACCATGTTTTCTGTTATAACTGCTAGTTCAGAACTCAAAGTTCATCATGTTTGATGATATCTGTTGACTCTAATGCACCACATGAGTGTATAGGCATATATATATCACTCCTATGGTCTACCCAGAACCGGATGACCTACCAACGAAGTAATCCTTCCAATAGATGTGAGGTAAGGGTCTTTAGATCTAGTTGAGGAGGATCAAACATAATGAGGGTGTTGATCTGGTCGAATAGAGATAAAATGATAATGAGAGGGGTATATTCTAAAGGAGATGGGGGTGCATCAAATCTTGCTTTGCTGATAAAAGTGAGTCAGAGGGAGCTTTAGTTGAAAAATGATGATTGAGAGCTTGAGGGGAGAGAAAGGATTACAAGAAAAGAAAATCCTATCCAAATCTACAAATATCTGGGTTTCCTATATATGCTATCAAATCTTATTCGTTGAGATTTGGTATTGAATAAGACGTCATGGACCTAGTGACGCAAGCACGAGAACCCCACTAGCTATTCAGTTACTTTTTAGAAGGCTATTGTTTCATTTCCCACGGAGATATACCTCATATGCTATCGATTTCTAATTTGGAGGTAAATGATATTGAAACAGGAAGACGTCCTCTCTAGTCTCCGAACTTCATTTGATTGTACATTGTGTCTAGAGCTTAGTGATTATACATGACTTAGGACACTTACTAAGTCATGTTTATGTGACAATTAACGTTTATCTAATGTGACAAAGCCGGAACAACTATGGTGTCTCTTATTAAAAGTATTTCACAATGATTAGTTGGAAATCCTACCAGTGTTAATATCAAGCCAACGCTGAACGTAGGTCACGTAAGTTCACAACTATCGTGTTAACAGGAAACCTAAATGGTCCTGGTTGTTATTTTTCTCTATAATTTCTATTTCAATGTCACAGGTTGCAAAGCCTAATGACTATTTGTGATGATGAAGAGCAGATATTCATATTTC
Organism: Centrapalus pauciflorus; assembly: GCA_020465985.1. Lineage (NCBI taxonomy): Eukaryota > Viridiplantae > Streptophyta > Magnoliopsida > Asterales > Asteraceae > Centrapalus > Centrapalus pauciflorus. The sequence goes on from JAANYP010004238.1 coordinate 10,180, forward strand.
AAGGGGGAGTAAGCATCTTGCCAAGGATATTTGAGAAGGTTACATGATAATAAAGATTCTCTTAATCATCATGAGGGGGAAAATAAGTTTATATGTTAAGGGGGAGAATTCTAAAGGTTCAAAGAAAGCGAGTAGTGAAGAATTCAGTGGGAGAAAGGAAAGAGAAAGAGAAAGATAGTTTCAACCAGAATGAAAGTTAATCAGAAGAAAATATGTGTTCGGTTGGATTATCAAGTGGGAGAAAACAATGTCAAAGCCAGAGAGATAAACTTGTCAAAGATCAGAGAAAGTCAATGTTTAAAAGTTTAAAACCTTTTCATGTCTCTCCAGAGCCAACAGAACAGACTACTTAGGCTGAAAGAAAAAGACAAAAGAAGATAGAGAGAGAGAGAGAGAAAGAAACATCTTAAGAAGATGTATGATGAAAATCATCTCAGTCCGTTCCTCGAGCATCATTTGTGTCAGGATCTAAATGTAACTACCTAAGATTAACTGGTTTGAATTGATCAGAGTATAAACCAATAATCTTGTATTGAATCAAAGTCCAATTAAGAAGTTTGCGGAATAACACTTAATTGTTTTAAGAAAAACTTTCGGAATCAATAACAAATAAATATAATTGAATAAACAAAATTGCTTGTATTGCTGAACTCAATGATTACAATCACCTCTAATCTGTTTGATTAGACGAAGAACACAAATTGTTCTTAGGGTTTTACAACCTTAGAGGCTTATGAAAACTTAAACAAAAAGCAATTACAAACTTGAACGTGCAGAAACTTGATACAATAGAAAAACCTATTCTATGTATTTATAATGCTTTCTGATTTGTTTCCTTGAAGGACTCTGACTTCTCTGATAGTAGATATGCTGGAATCTTCGTGTAAATATCTCTTCCTGAATATCACTTTCTGTTTATGAAACTGTTGAGCAGCTTGAATCACTGAACAGCTTGAACAGAACAACTTGAGTGAATTTATTCTGGCAGCTTGAACTTTTATATTAGCAGCTCGAACTTCTTCAACTTACAGCATGAACTTTGTACTTACACAGATAATCTACTAACAGTTTGAGAAATCTAACTAACAGCTTGAACTACTTAGAATATTTCCCAACAATCTCCCGCTAACTTAAATTCTTTACATAAGACTTTAAGTTCTATACAAATAAGGAAATAAAACCAAGTAAACTGTTATTTACAAACCAAGGCTTCCAAAAACTTACAACTGTGCAAGTTATCGATTGACTGCCTTCAAAAATTCTTTGTTCAGATCTTCTCTATCACAATATATTCTTACTGATCTCATCTGAAGTATCAAAGCCTTTGGAAGATCATAAAATTCAAAATTGAAGTACATACCGGATCCATTTGCAAATTTGAGTCTGTAAGTCTTTGATATGACAAACAGATCAACTTGTGCAATCTTCATCTTCTTGGCATCTTCTATATCTTTCCTTATTGACTCAGGATCAAAAATGCTCTTCAGATCTTTGATAGCTTGCTTTACTTGTGGAAGAGAGGATCTAACTTGGGATACAGACCCAACATGATGCATTCTTGTGAGCTCATCTCTGGTCATCCCTTGGACTATATGCATTAAGCTCTTATACTCTTCCTCAGGACTAGATTCCCTTCTTACTACAAATTGATATCTTAAGTCAATGTTGTCCATTGGCTTCGCATACCAGTAATTAATAAGAGGTTTTGTGAAGTCATGCTGGTCTAAGGACTTCTCAATATTCAACACCTTCTGAAGCTGATGCTCAAACAGTATCCTTTTAACCTGATCAAGCTTTGCCTGTGAAAATGTATCTGATTGAGAAATAGAAGCAGCAGCTTGAACAGAAGGAGCAGGATCACTCACACCAGCTTGAACATTACTTATACCAGCTTGAACTGGTTCTTGTTGACTTTGGACTTCTTAGGAGACTTTGGCTACCTTACGTTTTTCCATCTCTTTGTCATGGATGTCTTGCAGCCTCTCTGTACTCATGGACTGAGCCATCTTCTTTGGAATACCAGCTGGAAAGGCAAAATTGATCAAGAACTTTCTATGCTCAGCCTTTGAATGCCCTGTTGGCATTTTCCTCTTCCTTTCATTTTGCTTGACCACAAACCCTCTTAGGTAATCACCTAAGGTTTCATCATCTTGCATTGGGACCTGGGTTTGCTGGTCTAAAGCCTGATCTTGTTCTTCTGCTATCTTTCTGGCAATTTCAGCATCATAGGCAATCTGGGCTTCTCTAGAAGAAAATTTGTGCTTTGGAGACTCAATGAGAATACCCTTGCCCTTATCCTTGGTTGCAGAAGATGTAGCTTGGACTGTACTGATAGGAGCATGAATTCCTTCTCTGATAACAACTCCAGTTGTTCTAGTAAGAGCAGCTTGAGTTTCTAGGCTAACAGCTTGAGCAGCTGTTGGGACTGCTAGCCTAGAATCTTGGACTGTTGGAGAAGGAGCTGCTTGGACTGATGAAGGGATCTCCCGATTCTCCCCCTTTTTGGAAGCATTGGTTGGTCAGGAGGACCTACAACCTTTGCCAAGTGGGTTCGAATCAGTTGCTCTATTTAATGATCTTATTTCCACAGAGGGTGAACCTTTTATGGAGATAATTCATTCTCTGATTTGAGCAGCTTCTGTCTGTCTGAGTGCAATGATTTGTGCCCCCTGTGCAGCAATAACGGACTGATGGTATTCCAACATTGCTACAACAGGTTGCAGCTTAGGATCCGTTAAAAGCATAAGTTGCAGACTAGCCTCAAGATCAGCAAACGAATGTGGTGCTTGTGATCTATCACTGGTAGGAATTCCAGAAGTAGAAACCTCTGGGCCCCTCTGTTCTTGGTACTGGGGACTTCCAGATGGTGCTTGCACACCTTCTGTTTCCATGGGTGTGGTCTTATTGATGTTGGCACTATCCTGTGCCTCTTATGCAGAAGCAACAGTAGTGTCAGCCACAGATGCCATATGGACAACCTCTGTTGAGATGTCCACCTCCAGGTTGAGGTTGGGAGTGACCTCAGTGGGTTCCCTTTGGATATTCTGTGCAGAAGTGTCCTCCTGTACAAGGATATTTGGCTCTTGTAAGAGGGCTGAGGAGGAAGGAGCTCCTGAACCTCTTTTTCTTTTGTATAATATGAGTGGGGATGTGGGCTTAACCATAGGAACAGAAGGCATTTGAGTATCATGAGGAGTGGGTTGGGGTCCTGGGGGTGAAGCAGTAATGTTAGGTTGAGCCTGCTCAGGACTCTCTCCTCTGTTTCTTGGAATGATGCCCAACATTGCAGAAGGCAATGGGACATCAACAGACAAAACATTGGCACTTGTTTTTAGAAGCCGTTTTATTGAAGGTAAAGAGTGCCTATGGGAAACATGAATCCTTTTATGTACATTGAAATTACTGCAAGTTCTTGCAATAATTTCAGCCAAAAATCTAGGATACATAAAAAATTTCCCATGTTTTAGGGCATGATGCCTTAGCATACCCTGAAAAATCATATTAGAAAAATTGAACTGTTGGCCCGTTAATAAACACACTAAGGCAGTGGCTATATTTGATGAAAATTCTGACCAACCAGTTCTTTTTGGGCTTATACATTGTTGAATAATATGTACAAGATACTTCCACTTAGGGGCAAAAGTTGATTTAAAGAAAGTATAAGATTCAGCAGGTCCCATATATCCAATATTATGAAGACCATTATGTAAGGCAGTAAGGGATAGGTCTGTTATATCTGAGGCATCTTGAAGATGCAAGTGTTGGCGTATGATCTCCTCAGTGATAGAAACAGTGCTGCCATCAATTTTGGATGTCAAAGATGTGACTCCATTAACGGTTTTGAGGGAGGCATGTTTCCAGAACTGTTCAATATGAGAGATATAGATGGTGGGATTGATATTTAGGGCATGATGGATATGGGAACTTCGAAGGAAGTCCATCATGTCATGGAATGGTTCAAGATCAGCGTGTTTGAGAGAGTAGGGTAGGCAGTTGTGTTCTTTGACAAACTCCATTGGTGATCGATGAATTAGGGTTTCAGTGATGTGCGTAGGAATTGCTCAGAGAATCGAAGAAAGGTTGTGGAAGATATTTTACAACTGGTAGTTACAATCAAACGAAACTGGAACCTTTAAAGGTTTTGAAAATATCTAAACCCGCGCACACACTTATGGAAATTACCAGATTACCCTGCACACTTTGACAGATCAAGTGAAACAACTAACAGGCCGAGAAAATGAACTAGCAGCTTGAGAAAATACTCAAGCTGTTAGTAGAAAATTAAGCAACTGCTAATGAAACAGTGACTCCCCCTTAATCAAGCATATGTATAATTTTCATGGAATAAGAGAGAATAAAGAAAAACAAATTAATCCATATTAACCATGCCAATATTTGATACTAGGAAGGTGAATCTTCCTACATCAAATGGTTTTGTAAATAGATCAGCTAACTGATCATCAGTATGAATTTTGGTAACTTGGATTAATTTCTTCTCATTACAGTCCCTTATAAAATGAAATCTAATGTCTATATGCTCGGTTTTGGGAAATTTCACTGGATTTTGTACAATGCTAATTGCACTTGAGTTGTCAATGTAAATGGGAGTGGATAGGAAATTCATACCATAGTCTCTCAGTTGATTCTGAATCCACATTACTTGGGAGCAGCAACTTGCAGCTGATACATATTCTGCTTCAGTAGATGAAGTAGAGACAGTTGTTTGCTTTTTGCACTGCCAAGAGACCAATCTTGTTCCCAAATATTGACATCCACCAGTTGTGGATTTTCTGTCAATGTTGCATCCTCCATAATCACTGTCAGAATAGTCTGTTAATTCAAGGGGAGAGTCTTTAGGATACCAGAGGCCCAAATGTGGTTGGCCTTTGAGATATCTAAAGATTCTCTTAACAGCAACCAGATGGGAATCCTTTGGAGAACATTGAAACCTGGCACAAACACAAACAGCAAACATAATATCAGGTCTAGAAGATGTTAGATACATAAGAGATCCTATAAGGGATCTGTATACATGAATGTCCACATCTATTCCATCTTTGTCTGTATGAAGCTGCTTGTGAGGATCCATTGGAGTACTTGCAACTTTGGTATCTTTGTACCCAAACTTTTCCAGTATGTCTTTAACATACTTTGATTGACTTATGAAGAGTCCTGTGGGCTTGTGCTTGACCTGCAATCCTAGAAGGAAGGTGAGTTCTCCCATTGAACTCATTTGAAACTTTTTGTGCATCAAAGCCTCAAATTCTTTGCACAGACTGTCATTTTTTGACCCAAAGATAATATCATCAACGTATATCTGTACAAGCAGAATCTCAGATATGATGGACTTTGTGAATAATGTTTTGTCCAGAGTATCTCTCTTGAATCCATTCTGTAGAAGGTATGATGACAAAGTGTCATACCATGCTCTAGGGGCTTGGTGGAGTCCATAGAGGGCATTGTCTAGTTTGTAGACTCTGTCTGGATACTTGTAGTCCTCAAATCCAGGAGGTTGACACACATAAACCTCTTCTTCAATTGTGCCATACAGAAAAGCAGACTTCACATCCATTTGATACACTTTGAACCCTTTGAAGCTTGCATAAGTTAGGAACAGTCTGATGACTTCAATTCTTGCCACTGGAGCATAGACATCATCATAGTCTATTCCTTCCTCTTGAGTATATCCTTGTGCTACTAGTCTTGCTTTGTTCTTGATCACTATCCCTCTCTCATCCTTCTTGTTTCTGAACACCCATCTTGTACCAATGGCTCTCTTACCTTTAGGAAGATCAACAAGTGTCCATACATTCTGAATCTTGAATTGTAGAAGCTCTTCCTGCATTGCCTCAATCCAAGATGAATCTTTCAAAGCTTCTGATGCCTTTTTAGGTTCTAGCTGTGACATGAAACAGGCATGTTCAAATGCAGCTAGACTAAATTCAGGAACCGCTGGTTCAACAGCAGCAGTCTCCTTGTGAACCATTGTCCTTGTTTGCACAGGTGTATGTGGATCACCCATTATTTGATTGAGAGGATGATACCTGTGAACCCTGAGTGTAGGCTCTCTATCTGTCTGGAAAGAGGATCCAAGATTTGTATCATCTCCATCAGGACCAGTTGATGGTTCAGCTTCTGGAGCAGCTTGACTTGAATCTGGGACTGTTTCCCTTTGTGTTGGAACTGTTCTCTCAGGACTTGGGAGTTGCACTTCATTGTCTGGATTTGAATCATGTTGAGCATTCAGAACCCCTGGAGGGTCACAAGACAGAAGTGTATACTCAACCCATTTATTTGAATCTGCAGCAGTTTGAAACTTTGTGCCAACAGCTTGATCATTTGTGCTACCAGCATGAGAATTTGCATTGACAGCTTCAATCATGTGTTCATCAGATTCTGCAGTATACTCAACAAAGCTCAGAGAATTTGTTAGTGAATCTAAATCAAACAACCAATCAGGACCAGTGCCTTTGACATTTGCGGTATTTTCATTAAATTCAACATTGGCACTTTCTTCAATGGTTTTAGACACACTGTTATATACTCTATAGGCTTTGCTTTGAATTGAGTATCCTACAAAGAAACCTTCTTCAGCCTTACTTTCAAACTTTCCTAAGTGAGTCTTAGTGTGAAGAATGGTACATGGACAGCCAAAAGACTTGAAAAAGGCTATTAAGGGTAATCTATTATGGAATAACTCATAAGGAGTTTTTCCTTGTGAATGAACAACCTGGACCCTATTTAGAACATAACAGGCTGTATTAACTGCTTCTGCCCAAAAGGTCATTGGCAGTTTTGAATCAGCTAGCATGGTTCTAGCAGCCTCAATTAATGTTCTGTTCTTTCTTTCAGCTACACCATTTTGCTGTGGTGTTCTTGGTGCACTATATTGCCTAGCAATACCTTTGGACTCACAAAAACTGTCCAGGATATGGTTTTTAAACTCAGTTCCATTGTCTGATCTTATCACCTTAACTTTTGAGTTGGATTGGTTTTCTATCTTAAGAATAAATGACTTAACCAGCTCAGCAGTTTCATCTTTACATCTAAGAAAGTAAACCCAAGTAAATCTGGTGAAATCATTAACAATGACTAAACAGTAAGCCCTTTTATTCAAACTCAAGACAGATGTTGGACCAAATAGATCCATATGAATCAGATGAAGAGCAGATGAGATTGAATTTACTTCTTTGGCCTATGAGAAGTTTTGTGTTGCTTGCCTTTAAGACATGCTACACAATAATCATCACATATGAACTCCTTTTGTGGTAAACCTCTTACCAAGTTCTTTTTGACTAAAACATTCATGGATTTGAAGTTCATGTGACACATCCTTCTGTGCCAAAGAGCAGACTCATTGGATGATGCTTTGGATATCAAGCAGCTTAAAGTACTTGATTTGGATAAAAGTTCTGTGTCCAAACAGTATACATTGTCCTTTCTTGGTGTTCTTAGTAAAACAAGATTTTCAGGAATTGTAAAATATTTTGAAAGGACAATGCACTCAAAATCTGTAAACAGAACAATATTTTGTTTGTCACAGATTTGAGACACACTCAATAAGTTATACTTAAGCTGTTCAACATACAAAACATCATTGAAAATCATGTTGCCTGCAATAACAGTACCTTTACCTGTAACCTTACCTCCTTTAGAGTTTCCTCCAAATGCAACAAACCCTCCTTCAAAGCCTTTGAAATTTGACAAGCACTCAGAATTGTCTGTCATGTGCCTAGAGCATCCACTGTCCAAATGCCATCTTGTTTTGTGTGGTGACCTGTGGTTGCCCTCAGATGGTAGTTCAGTGGAGGTGACATTTGATGTTTCTGCCATTAGAGCTTGATTTTGAAACTCTTCCTCTGTCTGATCACTCCAGTCAAACACATTGTCTTCTAGAGAGACAAGTGTTTGTGATGATAAAGCCTGATTAGTCTGCTGAGGTCTTGATGGCTGTTGACCTTGAGATCTGCATTCTCTGGCAAAGTGGTCAAGCTTGTGGCATTTAAAAACACTCAACTTTTGACTTATCAAAAGCTGGTTTGCCTTCTGCTCTGGCTTGAAAGTTGGATCTGCCAGTTCTTTTCAGAAACCTTTTGGCCCTCATGGTCAGCATTGCATGTTGCCATTTCAGATCCATCTCTTCTAGGTCATCTGGATGAATCTGTTCTAGATCTTCAGCATTTAGAGCAAACAGTCCATCATTGGCAACAAAAGCTTCATAGGGAGCTTCAGTAGAGTTACCATCACTACCTGAAAAGGAATCACTGCAATTAGATTTTTCAGATGACAGAAGAGCAGTGTTGTGATTATAAGAAAAAGATTTCTTTTTAGTGTCAATCTCAGTCTCAAACACTCTCAGACTGTTGTACAGATCATCCAGCTCTATTTCATCAAGAGTGTCTTTTGTTCTCCATTGAGCAGCATAGACTGTCCACTCTTCACCAAGAGATCTAAGGAATTTTCTAGACGACTTCATCTTGATACAGGCTGACTTTTGCACTCTCCAATTCACTTATCAGTTTGTTGAACCTGTCAAAGATTTGAGTAAGGTTTTCATTCATTCCACCAGAAAAGTTCTCATACTGCTGTTTCAAAATATCCTTTTGATTTCTCTTGGTACTGGCATTCCCAGCAAATCTTTTCTCTAAAGCAATCCGTAGAGAATGAGCAGTATAAAATTTTTTAAACTGATGTTAATAAGCATTAGGAATGGCTATTTGTAGAAGTGTAAGAGCTTTCACTTCATTCATTCTAGCCTTTCTTTCAAGTTCAGTTTTTGGAGGAGTTTTGATGGGTTTGCCATCAGCATCAAGTTCAGGATCAACTGCAGGAGGAAATTCAACAGCTTCCCATATGGCATAATCAATGAATTGAATATGCTGTTGAATCCTGAGTTTCCACATCTCAAACTCAGTGGGCTTGAGCATAGGCACTTTGAGTCCTTGCCCAGATCCACTACTGCTATTTTCAAATTCCATTGCAGAAAATCTAAAATTTTAAAAGAAAGCTTCTGACTTTGAAAACAAAGAATGACCTGTGTCTCTGATACCACTTGTCAGGATCTAAATGTAACTACCTAAGATTAATTGGTTTGAATTGATCAGAGTATAAACCAATAATCTTGTATTGAATCAAAGTCCAATTAAGAAGTTTGCGTAATAACACTTAATTGTTTTAAGAAAAACTTTCGGAATCAATAACAAATAAATATAACTGAATAAACAAAATTGCTTGTATTGTTGAACTCAATGATTACAATCACCTCTAATCTGTTTGATTAGACGAAGAACACAAATTGTTCTTAGGGTTTTACAACCTTAGAGACTTATGAAAACTTAAACAAAAAGCAATTACAAACTTGAACGTGCAGAAACTTGATACAATAGAAAAACCTATTCTATGAATTTATAATGTTTTTCGATTTGTTTCCTTGAAGGACTCTGACTTCTCTGATAGTAGATATGCTGGAATCTTCGTGTAAATTTCTCTTCCTGAATATCAGCACTCTCTGTTTATGAAACTGTTGAGCAGCTTGAATCACTGAGCAGCTTGAACAGAACAGCTTGAGTGAATTTGTTCTGGCTGCTTGAACTTTTATACTAGCAGCTCGAGCTTCTTCAACTAACAGCATGAACTTTGTACTTACACAGAAAATCTACTAACAGTTTGAGAAATCTAACTAACAGCTTGAACTACTTAGAATATTTCCCAACAATTTGGATTTCATGTATTCTATGGAAACGGTTGGGAAGATATCTAAAAATGGCTCCTAAGGCTCGATGAACGATCTAGATCTTAGCAACTGGAGTATGAGGTGGTAATGATCAGTGGTGCCTAGCATGTTGAAAAGGTCAAGTCCAAGGTTCGAATCAAGAAGATCAGGGACATATCATGCCATAAGATTTCCAAGATCTGGTCTCCAGTGTTTACAGTTGTACGCAGAAATGATGAATTATCTACCTTTAATGAGACATACTTGGATAATTTTGAAGATGATGATCTTGAGTGGCTCTATCTTCGATTAAAAAGGGCAAGACAATCTATGACTCGCACTTGTGCTATAATGGCGGTTCTCCACAGCATGCGTCGCATCTCTGTGGCTATGATCGTCAGAGATTTTCAAATGGCTATAGAAAACCTTAGCAGTCGTGTAGGAGTGACTGCTCCTCGCTATGAGTTTCCACAAATACACCTCTATCCACAATTTAAGGTTCTTCTAAAGCCCGAGCACGGAGTTGCGTTCTGCAAAATCAATAACGAAAAGTGCTTCATGAGGTTTGAAGAGATAGCAGCCTTCTCAGATGGAACCTTACGACTGATCGAAAATGGACTCCACGAGCGTCTAGAGCAAGACAGTCTTTTGCCTTCTCCACTCCGTCTACCTCTTAAAGAAAGAAATGAGATAATGTGAGGCATTGAGCTTATTGATGATCATCTAACTCTCAAAGAATATATCAGATGGTTTGAGGTCTATCTATAGCTGAGGTAAGAACTCTGAAGATTTTGAGATGTTGGCTAGAATTGAATTAGGGGGAGAAAAAATATGAGGTGAACCCGATCGGGGTCCCACGGATGGCGCCAATTGTTCATGCCCTGATCTCTGTGATTGATGTGGATTTGGAAAAAATATATACAATCTACAAAACTGAGGGAAACTAAGGTTAGAAGCATAGCAAGGGTTAACCTGCGGGGCCACTCCGAAGCTAAAGTCAGGTGAGGATTTTGGAACAAAAATTAGAGAAATGTAGAAGAAGAATTTTAGGATTTTGTGTTCGTATGTTGTAGAGAGTATCGATTTCCTTTCTATACATTGGCCTTTGATCCGTGGCGTTCCTTACTTCCAACCGGATCGCAACAGTTATCCAATAAATTGTAACAGACTCGACCTATTGGCGCTCAATTTGTTTTCCTTCTTGACTAGCAATCCCATGTGACAGGATGGTTAGAAACGCTTAATTGGACCTTTCCTATTCATAATCAGGTCCACATCACATTTTCATGACTTATGACTCGTCATCCTTGCCATAATTTATATAATACTTGACAATTTCCTATTTAAAATATTCACATTCATTTATTTGGATGATATTACCTTTCAAATATTGTTGTTACAAAGTTTAAATGTTTAATGAATTATAAATTATATATTACATTAAATTGGTGTGGAACGAAAATCAATATATATAATGATCACTTATCCCTCATGTGTTTAGAGGGTGTTTGGATTTGCGTTTGTAAAAGTGTTGTAACGTTTTGGAAACTAATAAGCAGTTAATAATCGTAACCAAAAGCGTTGCCGGAAATGTAGTGTTTGGTTTTGATTCTGCTGTTTGCTATCATAATTATCAAATAATCAGTTTTTAAAGTGTTTGGATTTGCGTTTTAACTTGTAAAATGACCAAATAATCACTTATTAAGCAAATAAGCTACATTTTTTAACTTATGAAAAGTGTGGTAGGACTAACGCTAAACACAAATAATTGTTTATTAACGTATACAATCCAAACACTTTAAATCAATTATTTACGTTATTGTAACGTAATAAGCTAATAATTCATTTTATAACGTAAAACCAAACATCCTCTTAGCCCATATTTCCTTTTTCTAGTTTGGAAACCGAAAACCTAGTTTTAAACCAAATATATTAGTTTAAAACTGAAAAATGAAAACTTATGGTCTTGAATTTTAATTGGTTTCCGTTTTCAAACCACTTCCTTACTTTCTACTAAGGATAAGCTTGGCTGGTACCGTATCAATCCGTTCCGACTCTCTAATTGGAGAAAAATACAAGACCGAGTACCGTATTAACTTGTGATATTCGGGATCGGTATACGAGGCTAGAAAATCAATACTAGTTTTGTTTGGTACCATTATTATTTTACAACTTACATTGCAGGACGTACAATGCCAAAAAAAAAATGATAACAATTTTTATACCAATTAGTGACAGTTTTCATATCGCTGCAATTGCTGAAAACTAAAACTAAAATACAAATAGCGCAAAATATAGAAGTTAACAACACTTTTTATACTAACTAATAACAGTTACATGACTGTTGAATGATTGCTTGCCAATAACGATGAATGAGAAATCAGGATTTAAAATTTTTTTTTGTATAGAATTTGAGTTTAAGAAAGGATATGGGATTAAATTAGGAATTTAAAACATGATTATCTATATCTTCAATTCGGAACCATGAATTCTTGAATTAAACTAAACTCGACTTCTTATCTAAGTCACATATGAGTCTCGAACACCGTATCATATTCACTCATTCAGCCAACCGGTACCGGTACCAAAGCATGTTCAAGATAGTTCATAGATTACGTTTCCATTTCATCTAAATGAATAGTCAAAGGATCATCACAAACATTGATCGACCTCGATCACATGGATTTTGAAAAGTCGGAAGAAAACCAACTTACAATTCTTCTAGTATGTAAATAAGATGGCGTGAATATTTATATTTATCTAAGACGAACTTATAATAAAATATCATATGATGATAAATTAAACGAACGCTAAACTTTTTATCTAGCAATTATTATTTAAGGTCGACAAAAAGAAAAAGAGAAGTAAAAAAGAGTTGGCGAATTGACTAAAAACTTACGTGGACTTCAAATTCTCTCAACTCCCACAAGCCAATGATGACTAGAGTTCCAATTACACTTTAGGCTTTAATTAAGACTTAAGAGTTATGTATGAGTTTGGTGACATGACCTCACTTCTTGGATAGACTTTGCCCCATTTCATCACGCCCAAATCCATTCACTTTTTCTAGTATTTATTAATATTTTTTATGATTTAAGGTTTATCGTTTTATTTATATATAATAAAATATATAAAATAAATAGAAATTTTCATGATTAAAGACATTCTAGTCATCCATCACTCTTTGGTTTTACATTTGACCATCCAATTTTTTTCAATTTTTTTTTTCAATTTAACCCCTAGACTATTTTGTGTTCCGATTTAACCATTAAATTATTTTGTATATACACATTTAGCCACTAAATATTTTTTACTGATTTAACCACTGAAAATTGTTTCGATTTGACCACTAAGGTGTCGTATTTTGCAGCGGTTTAACCATTAGTTATATTCATTTTTCCAAAAGTAGAACAGTAAATTTAAAGTTTAATTACTAAATCAAGAAAAAAAAAAGTTCAATAGCTAAATAATGCAAATCTGAAACTTCATATACAAAAAAAAAACATTTACGTACAAAGGGTAATTCTAAGCACACCTACTCATTGCTAATTACACGTCACTTACCTTAATGTGGAAGGATCAATGGGTCCCACATCGATAATGTAAATTATGTGAGAAAGATGTGTGATTAGTAAAATATAATTACGGAAGGTTTGTGTATAGCGTGACCCTGTACAAAATGTAATACATTTTTTTCTTTTTATCAAACATATATATATTTACCATTTTAATGTTTGTTATTTTAATGTTTAAATTTAATATATGATTACTTAGTTTTTCATCATTTTTGTAACATACTAGGGTAAGTAACAAATAATTTTGAATTGAAAGTGCACTTTATTAAGATACAGGCCCGGCCCATATATATGGGCAACCTGGGCTTAGGCCCAGGGCAGCAAAAAAACTTAAATTTTTGGGGGCATCAGTTTATTGGGCTAAGATACCCATTACTAGGCTCATTTTGAAACCCATTTGGCATATTCTGCTCCACGCCCCAGTCCAATTCGGGAACTGAGTTTAAGAAAAATACCAAGACCTGGTGAAACAGTTGGGAATCGCAGCAGCCGAAGTATAGAAGACGAGGCGACTAGAAAGCTTGGAAATCGACGATTCGCAAGATGGTGCAGAAGACGATTCGCAGCAGCCCGCAGAAGATGGAGCGTCTCCTTGCCCTTGGAAATCGACAACGACGAGGCGTCTACTCTTCTACTGCTGCGATTGATATATGGTCGAATCCTGCAAATCAGGTTCTCATTTCTCCCTTTCCAATGGAAATCAGTTGCTTGAACTCTTGCTTAAAATCGATTAGTTAGTTTCTTGGCTTCTTGCTTAAATTATATTAGTGCTTCAATCTGTGATTGAAGACGACAGTTGTCAATAAGGGGCGAGTCGTGACTGGAGAGGCGAAGAGAGGCTCTGATTCAAGTTCTTTACGGTAGCCAACAGCCGTGATTGGAGTGGAGAGTGAAGACTCGTTTCAAGTTTTTTGCAATCTGTGAATAAGGTACCGTATATACACTGATAGTATCTTTCAATCAGTATTTTTATTTCACTACTGGATGAATTGGAAGAACTAGAATCAAATTGACAAATTGTCAATCAATGAGAATGCCTATTTGAATGTTTATTTCACCAAGTGTTTTATGTTTATATAAACACCACCAGTCCTGCAGTCCACCACTTAATTTTTCTGTTTGGTTTTACAGAACTATTATCTGTTGGTTTTTACAGAACTAGTATAAATACCAAATTACGAAGTGTTCATTTGTTTTATTTTTTGCTTGTTTAAATGTATGTAGTTAAAATGTATGCAGTCAAATAGGCATTTTGCTTTCAAATTGGTTGCTGTCAATTAGGATTTCAATGTTTCTTAGCTGTTGGTTTTTGTTGATAATGTATTCGTTTGACATTTTTTTTATTGTTGCTTTTTATTTGACATTGCAGATTGTTGGTTTTTCTTGCTCACGGCTTATTGCTGCTTTAATCAGGTTATATCGTTCTATGCTTGAGTAGTGTTCTATTTTATAAAATCTTATTTGATTCGATTTGATTTACCATGTTTACTCGAAAACAACCATCAGGTGCTCAAAATAGAAAACGTAAGAGAAAAGATCAAGAACTAACTAATTCATTACATGGATCTTTAACTAAATATTTTGTTAAACCTAAAAATGACGAAAATAATCATGTTAAAGAAACAGAAGTGGTTGATGATTTTGTTGAGAATGTTGAGAATGATAGTAATGATGAATTTGTTGACAAGTCTAATAATCATGTTAAAGAAACAGAAGTGGTTGATGATTTTGTTGAGAATGTTGAGAATGATATTAATGATGAATTTGTTGATAAGTCTAATGATTTTGATGATAATGATTTTGTTAATTCTAATAATTCTAAGAAAGAGAAGTGGTTGATGATTGTCTTAATATTTTTGATCCAAGGGTTTGGGATAGTTTAGATACTAAAATGAAAGATCTACTTATAGAGAAAGGGCCAATTAGGGAAATAGAACCTAATTTTATTTTTCCAAAAGATGCAATAGGTAGACATTTTTCAATTGAGTTTTTTACTCGTAAATTAAGAAACGGTGATTCATTTGATAGAAAATGGTTGGTTTATTCTAAAGAACTTGACAAAGTGTTTTGTTTTTGTTGTAAGTTATTTAAAACTGCTTGTTCTAGAAGTAATTTGGCAACCGAAGGGATAATAGATTGGAAACATCTTGGTGTAACTTTAAACACACACGAAAATAGTTCCGAGCATATGATTAATTTAAGAAGTTGGACTGAACTGCGAATTAGGCTTAATAAAAATCAAACAATTGACGAGGAGTTACAAGAAATGATAAAAAAAGATACCGAACATTGGAAAGAAGTTATGATTAGAATTATTGCCGTTGTTAAATGTTTAGCAGAATATAATTTAGCTTTTCGAGGAACAAATGAAAAAATATATGAGAATTCAAATGGTAACTTTTTAGGTTTACTTCAAATGATTGCTGAATTTGATCCTGTAATGAAACATCATTTTCGTCTTATTCAAGATAAAAAAACTCATAATCATTATCTTAGTCATAAAATTCAAAACGAGTTAATTGAAATGCTAGCATCCGAAGTAAAAAGTACAATTATTAAAATAATTAAAGAAGCAAAGTATTTTTCTGTAATTCTTGGTTCCACTCCGGATGCGAGTCACAAAGAACAAATGACTTTGATTATAAGATGTGTTGATATGGTAAACGGCCCAATAAAAGTAGAAGAATTTTTTCTTGAGTTTTTAATTGTAGAAGATACTTCTGGTTTAGGACTTTTTAATGTTTTACAAGATTCTTTAAAATCTCTTGATTTAGATATTAATTGTGTGCGAGGACAAGGATATGATAACGGATCTAATATGAAAGGAAAACATCAAGGTGTTCAAAAACGAATGCTTGACATAAACCCTAAAGCTTTTTATATGCCATGTGGATGTCATAGTCTTAATTTAGTTTTGTGTGATATGACAAATTCTTGTCACAAAGCCAAAACATTTTTTGGTACATGCCAAACAATTTATAATGTATTCTCTAGTTCTACAAAAAGATGGAGTGTTTTACTTGAATATATAGATGAATTAACACTAAAATCTTTGTCTGCAACTCGTTGGAAAAGTCATATTGAAAGTGTTAAAGCTATAAAGAGTGAAATTGTCCAAATTAAAGAAGTTTTAATAAAATTAGGTGAAGTAAGTGACGATGGTAAGGTTTGTAGAGATGCTCAATCATTAGTAAATGGTGAGCTTTCTAGTTTTGAATTTATTTTAATTTTGGTTATTTGGCATGAAATTTTATATAAAATAAATTTGGTAAGTAAAAAGTTAATCTAAAGACATGCTTCTTGATGTTGCTATAAAAAATTCTAGAAGGGTTGGTTAATTATTTTGAAAAATATAGGGAAATTGTATTTAACTCGTCAATTAATGAAGCTAAAGAAATTGCAGATCGTATGGGAGTTGAACCTAAATTTCCAATAAAACGTATTTCTTATAGAAAAAAACAATTTGACGAAGACCCAAATACTGAAAGAGAACAACAATCATCGAAAGAAACATTTAGAACCGATTATTTTCTTATTTTAGTTGATATGGCTCTTTCTCAACTAAGAACTAGATTCGAACAAATGAAATATTTTGAATCTATTTTTGGATTTTTGTATGATGGATCAAAGTTAGTTTCTTTGTTTGAGGATGAATTAAAGAAATGTTGTTTCAATCTTGAATTAGTTTTGACAAATGGTGAAGAAATTGACATTGATGGAAATGATTTATACGTAGAGTTGCAAATTTTGCAGGTTATGTTGCCGGAAGAAGCATCAAATAAAGAAAATCCTTGGACGTCTATTCGAATTATGGAGTTTGTTAAGAAGATGGATATGTTCCCGAATGTTTTAATTGCATATAGAATCTTGTTGACCGTGCCTGTTACGGTAGCATCGACTGAAAGAAGTTTTTCTAAACTGAAGTTGTTGAAGTCATATCTTCGAAGTACCATGTCTCAAGAAAGATTGAACGGGTTAGCACTACTGAGTATTGAGAACAAATTTTTAGGAAACATTAACTATGATAAAATAATTGATTTATTTGCTTCAAAAAATGCACGGAGACATCGTTTTAGGTAGATTTTATTAATTAGTTATGTTGTATTTGTTATTGAAGTTTATGTATCTGTAATTTTTTGTTTTTTTTAATAAAAATCGGCGTGGGGATGAGCCGCCTAGCTTGACTAGGTTCAAAACCCCTAGAAAATTAATTTGTGTTTTATTTTATGTATTTTTCGGCTTTTTTTTTTTGTTGGTCGCCCTGGGCATTAAAAACCATAGGACCGGTCCTGTTAAGATATTAAAAAAAAAAAGAGATAAATGTCATGGATTTATAAAAAAAAATGAGTAATTTTTTAATACTAATTTCACCTAAATTTTCCAAGTTGGAAGCAATATTTTAAAATGGCGATTTTGTGAAGATAAAAACAAAAAATTTAATCACATGCTACTTTAATTCCTAGCCTAACCACCCAATATATGGTGTGGCCGTCGTATCCACTAAAAGTGATAATGTCATCAGTTTTTTTTAGCTTTATTTCATGCTAAATAAAGATATCAACTTTTAATCAGAAATATTCTATTCGTATAAATTAAAATTTATGACATAACTAAAGAATACTTTAGTAATTATAGTATTAATGTAATAAGTATACATGGTCAAACAACTAGCAAAGCAAGTAAACTACTAGCATTATTCTAGGTATCAGAGGAAAAAAAAAGTCTGAGCTCTCTTGATTGTTAGACCCTCGGACAGTAGCTTAGGTTGCACACCCCAATGAGCCGCCCATGTAAATATATAAAAATAAAGTTATATTAAAGAAGAAAACAAAAACCGTAATTGATCATAGTGAAAACAATAAATGGAAAATTAAGTGTGCAAATTTCGGTTCACAACCATGATACCTATAGATCATTTCGAAACCAAAACCATTACAAATATCAAACAATAATTAAATTCTAGTTTTTTTTTTTCCCTTTCGTTTTTAATTTGTAAAGTCGAGAGCATACCGGAACAATATGGTCTATTTCTCGGTTCAGATGAGGTTAGGTTTTCACTGTTGCACACCTTTGCTATATTACAAACCATGTATGTTCACGTACATAAAAATATTTATATATCATTACATAGTAAAATTCACATTTTCATTTGAATCGCTTTAGTTATTACGCATGTGGATAAACCTGTTAGATATATTTGAATAATAAACTCGAAACAATCATATTGTTAAATCATTAAGATAAAGCATAAAAGAAATAATATAAGAATCCAATGAAGTCGTCTTCTTTATGTGGAAACCTGATTACGAACAAACAGGGTTGTGAGAGTGTTCCTCACCTAAAGACTTAGTATTCTAGACCAAACAACGGATCTCTGAAAGACGGTGAATAGGGATCTTAGAGTTGCTTTGGGGTATTGGGGACCACACTATATATAGAATGAGAATTATGGTTACCATCAAACCCTAAAGCTCAACAATATTATTTTATTAAATAATTGGATAAAAGCCAATAATTCTATTAAAGGATAAAAGCCAATAATTTAAACATATAAGTCCAACCGAATAAAAATTCTAACAATCTCCCACTTGTGCTTATCATGTTTGAAATTATATTACAAATATTCTTAGGCGTGCGTCTGTAAGATTACCTTTTAGACTTTCGTAATCAATCTGGTCCATGTATCATTGATGGAACCATTACAGCTTTCATCATACTTTAGTAGTGACTAAACTACGATGATCACCATACTAACACATTCAATGACATTGATCAAGTGAGTTGCATAAAAATTGCATGAAACTTGATAATTTTCAACTGGTCCAACTTTAATCTTAAATGAGATCAGCTCATTATTGAAATGCAACCATTGCACATACGTGAGCTCAGAAAGAAATTAAAACCATAAACATTATTTTGCAGAAACTACAACAATTTACAATGAAACATTAAGAACGACATTAAATTGACTCCCACTGAAACAAGGCTACATCCGTAATAACACCTATATGAGCAACATGCTCATGAAAGATTGTTGGTGTTAGACTTCTGGTTAATGAGTCTGCTAGCATAGATTTTGTTTTTATATTTATGTGAAAAACTGTTTATCCTGAACTCTCCTTTAAGAAATAGAAACTTGTAAAATTGCTATTATTGTCAGAATAAAGTACTGCTGATTTATTATCATGCTAAATCCTTAGTGGTGTTTTAATGCAATCAATACTTGCAACACCGTGATAAAATTTCACAGCCATAATCATTTATTTGATGTCTCGTAATAAGCAATGATTTCTACAATCATGTTAGAAAGAGCTACAAGAATCCAATTACCTGACTCTTATACTTTTACTTTCACTGTCAAACATGATGCAACCAAACGTAGAATAACTGCTATCTTAGCATCACGTAAAATCAAAGTCATAAAACCAAATGATCTCAGCATTTTCGAATTTCATATGTGAGCATACTGTATTTTGTTTTCTATAAAAAGCATATCACATTGCTTAAAATCTTTTGTATCTTATTTCTTTCAAAAATAATTATTTGAACACTTAGATCCTTTTGGCTATAGGTGTATCTTCAAGTTTACAACCTTTCATTTTGAATTTACTCAAAACAATATCGATACAGCTCTTTTTTGACAATCCAATTATACTTGAAAAATTTATCTATAAGCATATGAATATCTGATACAAAATATGTCTCTGTAACATCCTAAGATTTCCATTATTGTCATTTGAGGATATTTAATTTAATTATGTACTTACTGTATCCAAGTTGGATTATTAATGAAAGTTTATTTATTTGGAATGTAAAAGTAGATTCTTATGTTTAAATAATTAAGAAATTTTAGAATTTCAATTTATAAATAAGTATGATGAAGTTTAAATGTTGGTGGTGAAAAACATAAGAATTGAAACTTCATTTGAAGATGGTATACAAGTGGAGGGACTACTTGTGTAAATAATCAAAATTGGAGAATAAAAGACTCTTTGAGTCTTTCAAACTCACATATACAACTTTCTACCTTCATATCACACCCCCGAATTTTTCTCAAGAAAATCTGTTGGAATTCGAATTTCGTGGATGAAGTTCGTGATAAGAACTGATATTACAAGGATTCAAGCCTGATTTAATGTAAGAAAAATGATTTTAAGTTCGGGTTTTATTGGATGAGTTTAAAATGGTAAAAACGGAATTGAAATCTGATAATTTGTTGTTGGATGTATGTTTCTATAGTTGAAAAACATCATTTGAAGTCCTTAGAAGCATCGGAAACAAGAGTCATTCACGGATTCAACCTAAAAGGTAAGAAATATGGAATTTTATGAACTTTAGTGTTCTTGACGTTTTTCTCCATTTTTGGTTAAATCAGGAATGAAATGAATGTTAAAATTAGGGAAAATGGTTTAAAACACTCAAAATATGTTAAAGTATCGATTGTATGGATTGCATGTAGATAAAAATGAGTTTGGGAAATTTTAAGCAAAACCCGTAGGCTTCGACCTGCTGAACTGCAGGTCGACTCGTCGAGTCGGGTAGGATGACTCGACGAGTCACCAAGAACACTAACCGAATAATTTCTTCTAAGTGTTAAGACCGAACTTCGGGTGTGACCCAAACTTCGACTAGTAGACCCGAAATTCGGTTAGGTTTAAATTTTGGGATATATCTCTGGTATAAGTGAACTTCGGTTGAGGATTTGAACTTCGGACCTCGACTCAACGAGTCGAGGTGGGTAACTCGGTGAGCCGACCCCATCTTAAGCGACCTTCGGTTCTGGATTAAGAGACCCGAACTTTTGGACTAAAAACCAGAATTTTGAGATAACTTTTGCATTATAATAGAACATTTGATGATGGATTCTTCGGACCTATTAAAGATCCGAACATTGGGTTATAATTATATTTTCGGACGGTGAATCCAAAGATTGGACACTTTAAATTGTATAACTTGATGAAAATTTTGATTAAACAGACTCTGATGGTAATTAAATATTACTTATATGACAGGTCCCTTGTGGTGTTTTTAAACACACAATGAGGTTAAAGTTGTGATTCCGGTTGAAAGCCCGAGGAGAAATAATATAAACTTGAAGTTATTAAACACACCCACTGTGAGTACTTAGGATTGTGTATGTCTACATTTGTTTTATGCTAGTTTTTGTTCTTTGAGGCATGTTGATTCATTTTCGTTTGGCACTCTACTGACTTGCGTTTATTTTGATGCACATTGTTGCTCTATTACATGTTATTGCATGTTCCGTTTTCTTTGTTGTGGATCAACATGATGGGCTTTCGAGCTATAATTAGTACCGAGGCTATATGACCTGAAGTTGATCTCTCTATGGTCCCGAAGGGCAGGTGTAGCATTCCCGATGGTAAAATTCGCCTCAATTGGATGTGTTATTCCGTGCAATGGCTCGATGGAGCTGTGTGCTCATATGTGTTTCCGTACTTCGTGCACGAAGTGGTGCACGACGTTTCTCGCTGGTGTTACTCATGTGTGTTGCAAAAAGACTTGCAGAATATGTAATCTCTGTACTCACTAAGCTTTGCTTACCCTTTAGTTGTTGATATTTTCAGGAAAAGGTAAATCCTCTACTGGACCTCTAGCTAGGTCAAATCTTGAAGCATCTGAGGATATCTACTACTAATTCCGTAATTGAATTAAGGAGATTACATTGGAATCATTTGGGATAGTTGTAATAAAATTTGAGTATGTAGAATTATAATGGAACCATGTAAACTTTGTAGCGTGTTGACTTAAATTACATTTGTGTATTTTCAACTTCATGTATTGTATTAAGCATTCGGAATTAATGTTTGATTATGAGTTGTGAATTAATCCTGGGTGTTGTGATTGTGGTTATTGTGGCAAGGGTGTCACATTGATACCATACGTTGTGACACCCTTGTCACAATAACCACAAAAACATCACCCATGATTAATAAACATACAACTCATAATTAACCAATAATCTGAAACACTTAGTACATTACAGGAAATTGAAATAATGCATAAATGTAATTAAAGTCAAACAGGTTACATTGCTACAAGGTTCCCATACAAACGACACATTCTTTTTCGTCAATGCAGTTAAAGGGACTGCGATCTTTGAGAAATCCTTTATAAACCTCCGATAATATCCAGCTAAACACAAGAATCTTCTAAATTCTGTAGCAATACGAGGCGGCTCCCAATTCTTTATCGGTTCCACATTAGATGGATCCATCGAAATCCCAGCTCCAGAATTACATGCCCCAAAAATTGAATCTGTTGCAACCAAAACTCACACTTTGAGAATTTGGCATAGAACTTTTCCTTCCCCAATAACTCTAGCAGTTATTTTAAATGAACATCATGTTCAACCTCAGATTTGGAGTATACCAAGATATCATCTATAAACAATTACTGATTTGTCCAATATCGGTCTACAAATCCTATTCATAAGGTTCATAAAAGCAGTCGGGTGTTGGTTAACCCAAATGGCATAACCAGGAACTCATAGTGTCCGTAACGAGTCCAAAAAGTCATTTTCGGTATGTCTTCTTCGCAAAATTCAACTGGTGGTACCCTAATCGTAGACCAATCTTGGAGAAGTAACTAGCCCCATGCAGCTTATCATACAGATCATCAATTCTCGGCAGCGGATACTTGTTCTTTATATTTACTTTGTTTAGCTCGCGATAATCAATTCACATTCTCATTGTGTCATCCTTCTTCTTTAAAAGAAATATTTGCGCTCCCCATGGTGATGAACTCAGTCGAACGAAGCCCTTATCCAACAACTCCTGAAGTTGCTTCATCATTTCTTGCATTTCAGTAGGAGCAAGATGGTAAGGAGAACGAGCTATCTGAGCAGCTCCAGGGATCAAGTCAATACGAAATTCCACCTTTCTTTCAGGTTCCACACCAGACAAGTCTTCCGAAAAAAAATCTAGGATTTTAGGTACAACAGGCACATCGACCACAGTTTTCTTTTCAGCCTTGGCATCAATAACATATGCCAAAAACGACTCACAGCCCTTAGCAACCAGCTTTCGGACCTTAGTAACAGTCACCAGACACAGATCCCCTCTTCTCCTATCTCCATATATACAGATCTCTCGCCCCTCCGAAGTAGTTATCTTTATCATTCTCTTCTAGCAGACTATGTAGGCCTCATTCTCAATCAACCAGTCCATCCCGACTATTACATCAAATTCGCCAAACTCTATTGGAATCAAATCAAGATTGAAGACTACATCTTCAATTACTAAAGTACAATTACGATATACTTGATCTACCTTAACTAGAGTGTTACTAGCAGTTTCAATATCAAGAACAACAGATAACTTAGACAGAGGCATAGGCAACTGTTGAGAAAAATCAGTGGATACGAACGACCGATTAGCACCAGAATCAAACAGTACTCGTGCATGGATAGATTTAACAATAAACATAGATGTAACCACTTCGGGGTTTTCCTTGGCTTCTTCCGTAGTAATTTGGAATGCACGAGCCGGTGTCCTTGGTGGCTGGTTCCTACGGTTGAGTGAACCACCACTTGATCCCCCAGAATAACACATTGAACATGGAGTAGTTGAAGTTTCCTTTCTAAAATTTCGACTGTAATGCCCCCACTTACCACACTTATTGCAAGCATCAGCTTTTCGTGGGCATTCATTTTGGTAATGTCCCAACTATCCATAAAAAAAGCAAGCACGTCCATTAGTGCATCAACCATAATGTGCAACACGACAATTATTACAATAATGCGGCTTCGTATTAATGGAGTATGCACAAGCCAGATTTGAAGAAGCAGGAGATTCGAAGGGTTATGAGCAATTGTCGATACCCCACATTTGCTGGCTTACTGGAGGCTGCCAGAAATGGTTGATACCATATGCTGTGACACACTTGCCACAATAATCACAAACGCAACACCTAGGATTAGTTCCCAACCCATACAATCGTCACATTCTTTTTCGTCAATGCAGTTAAAGGGACTGCAATCTTTGAGAAATCCTTTATAAACCTCCGATAATATCCAGCTAAACCCAAGAAACTTCTAATTTCTGTAGCAATACGGGGCGGCTCCCAATTGCCTTTGCCTCTGTCTATGTTCTTTGTTGTTCTTGATATTGAAACTGCTAGTAACACTCTAGTTAAAGTAGACCAAGTATATCATAATTTTTTACGCCAAAATCTTTCGTTAAAATTTCTTGGTTTCCAAAAACAAAACCATATCACTAAGTACAAGTAGAATATCAACAATATATAGTAACGTCAAGATACATTTACTCCCACTATTACTTGCAACAATTAACTATATTTACCTCAAAACCACACAAGGTAATAATTTGATAAAAAAAAAACTGCAATACTATTCAGGGAAACCTTAATTCAAACCATAGATGGATTTAGGGGTGGCAAAATGGACGGGTTGGACGGGTTTGGGTAACGGGTCAAAACGGGTTCGGGCTGAAACGGGTTCGGGTTGAAATGGGTTCGGGTTAAAACGGGTTCGGGTCATAATGGGTTCGGGTCAATACGGGTGCGGATCAATACGGATGGGTTGGCCCTCACTTTATATAAAAGAGTTTATAAGAATTAATAACTTAATGTTTAATTACATACTACATAAATCCTCAATTTTACTTAAAATTTAAAAATTATATTTAAGTAAATAGATAATCTATCGTGCATAAATTTTAAGATAAGCTTTGATTTTTTTACTTTTTAATTACTCTAATATATTTTAACATTTTAATTATTTATTAACACAATAATTTATTCACACTATTTAATATTTCATATATTAAAGAATATCATTTAAATAACTGTTTTTAAAATCTATGATAATTGGAGGTAGGGGTGAGCTCGGTACCGTACCGAACCGGTACCGATCCCGAAAATACCGAAACCGAATTATTAGTTTTGAAAGAACCGAATACCGAACCGTATAATTTAATATGGTGCCGGTTCGGTTCCGAATACCGAATTTTAGCTAATTTAAAAACCGAATACCGAACAGAGAGTAACGAATATCGAATACCGAATTTTAGCTAATTTAAAAACCGAATACCGAACCGAATATATTAATTCAGTATTCGGTCGGTACCGGTTCGGTATTCGGTACTCTCGGTTCGGTATTCGGTTTTTAAATTAGCTAAAATTCGGTATTCGGAACCGAACCGGCACCATATAAAATTACGGTTCGGTATTCGGTTCTTTCAAAACTAATCATTCGGTTTTGGTATTTTCGGGATCGGTACCGGTTCGGTACGGTACGGTACCGAGCTCACCCCTAGTACGGTGAGTCGGTGAATGCACGGTGACTCATTGAGGATGAACGGTGGTTGGTATATGGTGTTGGTGTCGGCCGACGGTGGTTGATGGGTGGTGTAGTGACTTAGTGAGTGATGAGGGAAGGCATTTGATGCATGGAGTTTGGACTGTTAGTGAAGAATTGTTTTGCAAACCACTTTGACCCGCAACTAGTTTCTAAATTGGCTCATATTGACTCGCAATCAGATATAGAATCGCCGATATCGACCCGTAACACGTGTTTGAAGTCGCCCATGTTAACATGCAAGTGTAAAAAAATAGCCCAAATGCACCCATTTCTTGGAGTTTGGGTTGTGATTGACAGGTCTAGACGGATTATTCATCTTACTTACCATAATCTTTGGATTTTCAGATTCAGTATTTTTAGGTCACTTTATGTAAGACGTCTCATCAATGTCTCCACTGAGAAACATTTCTTAACATCCATCTGATATGGCTCGAGATCAAATAGCTTTATTAGTGTCATCCTTAATTCTAAAAGAGTCATTCTATATATCAGAATGAAAGTCTCTTTACAACCGATAAGTCTCTTTTGAGTAAAGCCTTTAATGACTAGACAATCTTTAAATCTTTCAATATTACCTTACGATTCCTTCTTAGTTTTAAGTATTCATATATACGTAATCAATTGATTCCGTACCTTCAGGTAATTTGACAAGATTACAAATGTCATTGTCTTTCATGGACTTTAATCTCATCTTTAGTGACATCAATCCATTACGAGAGTTAAAACTTTACTTGACTTTGCAAAAGCTGATTAAATCATCTTCTGCTAAGCCATTACATTTCATACATTCTTGGAGATACAACAAATGATCTTCTGGAATTGCACTCCTTTTCTCTCTAATGAATTTCTTTTAATGATACGTCATGAGACTATTGAGGTTGTACTATGGTGTTGTCTTGTTTCTGTCCAATGACAGAGTTGAAGCCTGAATATTGATATATGCATCGGGAATGGTTTTTGGAACAATGAAATTAATAGAATCTCAAACAACATCCATTTATACTTCAAGGACAACTCTCTCAATTCTTTCTCCCCACAACCTCAATATTCTTAAGAAATCTAGTGATAACAAGATTTTTAGCCAATATACCAACAAAATACTAGCATACATCTCTTGATCAACTTATTTGGTTTGTAATGGTTTAACTTAATTTAGACAAACACATACATACAAATGCCTAATGATAGGCCTATTGCCCGTCAAAGTTCGTATGGGAATTCGGTAACTACTTTGTTATGTACCTTATTCAGAATGTATACTGCAGTCTTTAAGATTTCTTCTTAAAGAAACTCTATTAAAGATGACTGACGAATCATACTCCTTACCATATTCTTAAGAGTCTTGTGCATTCATTCTACAAAATCAGTCATGTTAGGTTTGCCTGACATTATGTATTGCAGAACTATTCTAAATTCTTTAAGGAAAAAAATATATACATCAAATGTCATGTCCATTATTCTCTTGATCCATCTAATCTGTCGTATTATTATCCATCACGGTCAGTTTTGACGACTTTATTTTATTTTCTAGATGAAGTACAACATCGACTTTAAAAGATTTCGAATAAACATCCAATGATTGAGATTTCCTAAAAGCTAGATAAAGGTAGAAAAAAATAGAGTAGTCTTTAATGTACATGACAAAATATATTTGTCATTCCATTAAACCGTAGGGAATGAACCACAAATATCATTATTATCAAATTTAAGACATCATTATCTCTATTAGTAAACACATTTCTATTGTTAGTTTGTATTCTGTTGGGAAATAGTTTAAGTACATTCAAGCTGTTAGTTAGACTTCTCAGACTGTTAGTAGATTTTTCATGTAAATACAAAGTTCATGCTGCTAGTTGAAGAAACTCGAGCTGCCAGTGTAAAAGTTCAAGCTGCCAGAGCAAAACAACTCAAGCTGCTCAGTTCATGCTGTCAAGAGATTCAAGCTGCTCAACAGTTTCATAAACAGAAAGTGCTGATTTTCAGGAAAGATATCTACACGAAGATTCCAGCATATCTACTATCAGAGAAGTCATAGTCCTTCAAGGAAACAAGTCCAAAAAGCAATATAAATAGACAGAATAGGTTTTCTATTGTATAGAAGTTCATAGAAGTTTTCTGCATATTTTGAGTCTGTAATTGCTTTGTTGATTAAGTTTTCATAAGCCTCTAAGGTTGTAAAACCCTAAGAACAGTCTGTGTTCTTCGTCTAATCAAAACAGATTAGAGGTGATTGTAATCATTGAATTCAGCAATACAAACAGTCTTGATTACTTCTTATGTTTTATGCTTCATTGGTCCTGAAAGTTTTTGTTAAAATAATTAAGTGTTATTCCGCAAACTTCTTAATTAAACTTTGATTCAAAGCAAGATTATTGATTTATACTCTGATAAATTTCAAATCAGTTAATCTTGGTTATTCAGTTTTAGATCCTGACAAGTGGTATCAGAGCCACAGGTCGTTCTTTGTTTTTCAAAGTCGAAAACTTTCTTTCAAATTTTTAATCTTTTACAATGGAATTTGAAAATAGCAGCAGTGGATCTGGGCAAGGACTCAAAGTGCCTATGCTCAAGCCCACTGAGTTTGAGATGTGGAAACTCAGGATTCAACAGCATATTCAATTCATTGATTATGCCATATGGGAAGCTGTTGAATTCCCTCCTGTAGTTGATCCAGAACTTGATGCTGAGGGAAAACCAGTCAAAACTCCTCCAAAAACTGAACTTGAAAGGAAGGCTAGAATGAATGAAGTGAAAGCACTCACACTATTACAAATAGCCATTCCTAATGCTTATCAACATCAGTTCAAAAAGTTTTATACTGCTCACTCTCTTTGGAATGCCTTAGAGAAGAGGTTTGCTGGTAATGCCAGTACCAAGAGAAATCAAAAAGACCTCTTGAAACAGCAGTATGAAAACTTTTCTGGTGGCAAGAATGAAAACCTCACTCAAATCTTTGACAGGTTTAACAAACTGATAAGTGAACTGGAAAGTGCAAAGGTCAATCTGGATCAAGATGAAGTCAACAGAAAGTTTCTCAGATCTCTTGGAGAAGAATGGACAGTCTATGCTGCACAGTGGAGAACAAAAGACACACTTGATGAGATAGAATTGGATGATCTGTATAACAGTTTAAGAGTGTTTGAGACTGAGATTGATGCTAAAAAGAAATCCTTTTCTTATAATCACAACACTGCTCTTCTGTCTTCTGAAAAATCTAATAACTGTGATTCTTTTTCAGGTGGTGATGGCAATTCTGCTGAAACTCACTATGAGGCTTTTGTTGCCAATGATGGATTATTTGCTCTAAATGTTGAAGACTTGGAACAAATTCATCCAGATGATCTTGAAGAGATGGATTTAAAGTGGCAACATGCAATGCTGACCATGAGAGCCAAAAGATTTCTGAAAAGAACTGGTAGGGCCAACTTTCAAGCCAAGACAGAAGGCAAACCATCTTTTGATAAATCAAAAGTGGAATGCTATAAATGCCATAAGCTTGGTCACTTTGCCAGAGAATGTAGATCTCAAGGTCAACAGCCATCAAGGACTTCACAGCCCATCCAAGCGTCCTCATCAACAGCACTTGTCTCTCAAGAAGACAATGTGTTTGACTGGAGTGATCAGACAGAGGAAGAATTTCAAAATCAAGCACTTATGGCAGAAACATCAAATGTCTCCTCCACTGAACTACCATCTGAGGTAAATTCTAAACTCTGCTCTCAATCATGCAAAAATATGGTTAAAAAGTACAGAGATCATAATGAGAGCATGTGCAAAACTCTAGCTAAGATGGAAGAAAGGAGATATGAATATATGCAAGCCATAGAAGATCTGGAAAAACAGATCAATGATTATAAGGATAATGAGATTCAAATGGGGTATGATAGAACCTATCATGAATGGGAGAAAAAGGAACTCAATAAGAAAATAGAATCTCTGAATAAAAAGGTAGAAGAGACTGAACAGAAGGTGTTAGAGGCTAATAAGAAACTAGAATCTGTTAACATAGATCTAGGAAACTTCAAGTTAGCAAATCAAAAGCTAGAACACCTAATGGAAGTTCAATTCAAAGATAGAGTGAAATCACAGATTAATTCCAAAGAAGGAATAGGATACAGAGCCACTCCACCTCCATAT
The DNA here is from genome assembly GCA_020465985.1 of Centrapalus pauciflorus. Lineage (NCBI taxonomy): Eukaryota > Viridiplantae > Streptophyta > Magnoliopsida > Asterales > Asteraceae > Centrapalus > Centrapalus pauciflorus. The sequence continues at coordinate 39,944 of JAANYP010004238.1, forward strand.
AATAACAAGTACATTCATCCAATGAGTGAAGTTGCTGATAGACTTGTCAATGAACCACTAGATGAGTCTATGACTATTGTAGATCCTATCCTTGATAACAGTCCTGAATTAAAAGAAGATAAGAGTCAAAATAGAGACTGTGACACAGAGAGTGCACCCATAGAAGTCCAAGTTCCCAGTAAGAAAGGAAAAGAGAAGATGAGTGTATGCAATGCTACTCCACAAGTTTCTGTACATTCTAACTGTAACACTGCATCTTCATCAAAAGGAACTAAAAGAGGTAAAACTGTTTCTATCTGCACATGCCAAAAGCATGGTGTTCAAAAGTTTCCTAAACAACAGCAGGTAAGAGGAAACCAGAGAAACAAGAACCAGAAATTGACAGAAAAGTCTGGTGTTCCAATTCAAACTGTCAAAAGATGCTTTCACTGTGGAAGGAAGAATCACTTAGCCAAGGATTGTTTTTACAAACCAGCTGTTGCAAAACAGACTGTGCATCACACAAAATCAAATCCTAAACAGGCAAAGCACTCAAAAGTGAAACCTTCCACAGCAGCTCCAAAGAGAACAGTTGATCACAGATTCTCAAAAGTTAATAAAAAACAGTCCACACATCAAAAACAAGTTTTGGCAAAGCCTAAATCAAGTTTTAAACAAATATGGTGTGTCAAGGACAAATCTGTTGCTCAAACTGCTAATGCAAAAGATCAGACTGCTAAGTCAAAATCTGATGCTGTTAGTGCAAAAACTGAAACTGTTAGCACTACAAACACAGCTCAAGCTGCTGGGCATCAAACTGGAGCTGCTAGTGAATCATCTGAGACTGTCAGAAGAAAAGATGATCAAAATAGTTGGATACCTCATATTATCACTAAATACTCTCCAAAGACTCCATCAGTAGATCTCACCAAATATAAGAAGTCAAAAACAGTTTTTAGTTATGTCAATGTACAAGGCCAACCCAAAACCAATTTGGTTTGGGTTTACTCCACTACTAACTAAGCTGTTATTTGTGCAGGGCAACCACAGGTCTCCTCATAGAACAAGATGGCATCTGGACAGTGGATGCTCTAGGCACATGACAGGCAATTCTGAATGCTTGTCAAATTTCAAAGGTTTTGATGGAGGTTTTGTTGCATTTGGAGGCAACTCAAAAGGAGGTAAGGTTACAGGTAAAGGTACTGTTAATGCAGGCAACATGACATTCCATGATGTTCTGTATGTTGAACAGCTTAAGTACAATTTATTGAGTGTCTCTCAAATCTGTGACAAACAAAACATTGTTCTGTTCACAGATTCTGAGTGCATTGTTCTTTCAAAGGATTTCAAAATTCCTGAAAATCTTGTTTTACTTAGAACACCAAGAAAGGACAATGTTTACTGCCTGGACACAGCTCTCTTGACTAAATCAAATACTTTAAGCTGTTTAATATCCAAAGCATCATCAAATGAGTCTGCTCTTTGGCATAGAAGGATGTGTCACATGAACTTCAAGTCCATGAATGATTTAGTTAAAAAGAATCTGGTAAGAGGATTACCACAAAAGGAGTTCATTTGTGATGATCATTGTGTAGCATGTCTTAAAGGTAAGCAACACAAAACTTCTCATAAGGCCAAAGAAGTAAATTCAATCTCATCTGTTCTTCAGTTGTTACATATGGATCTATTTGGTCCAACATCTGTTTTGAGTTTGAATAAAAGGGCATACTGTTTAGTCATTGTTGATGATTTCACCAGATTTACTTGGGTTTACTTTCTTAGGTCCAAAGATGAAACTGCTGAGCTAGTTAAGTCTTTTATCCTTAAGATAGAAAACCAATCCAATTCCAAAGTTAAGGTGATAAGATCAGACAATGGAACTGAATTTAAAAATCAAATTCTAAACAGTTTCTGTGAGTCCAAAGGCATTGCTAGACAATATAGTGCACCAAGAACACCACAGCAAAATGGTGTAGCTGAAAGAAAGAATAGAACATTAATTGAGGCTGCTAGAACAATGCTAGCTGATTCAAATCTGCCAATGACTTTCTGGGCAGAAGCTGTTAATACAGCCTGTTATGTTCTAAATAGGGTTCAAGTAGTTCAATCTCAAGGAAAAACTCCCTATGAGTTATTCCATAACAGAAGTCCCCTAATAGCTTTCTTCAAGCCTTTTGGATGCCCATGTACTATTCTTCACACTAAGACTCACTTAGGGAAGTTTGAGAGTAAAGCTGAAGAAGGATTCTTTGTAGGATACTCAACTCAAAGCAAAGCCTATAGAGTAAACAACAGTGTGTCTAAAACAATTGAAGAAAGTGCCAATGTTGAATTTAATGAAAATACTGCTAATATCAAAGGCACTGGTCCTGATTGGTTGTTTGATTTAGATTCACTAACAAATTCTCTGAGCTTTGTTGAGTATACTGCAGAAGCTGATGCATACAGGGTTGAAGCTGCTAACACGAATTCTCATGCTGCCAATACAATTTCTCATGCTGTTGGCACAAAGTCTCAGACTGCTGCAGATTCAACAAGTTGGGATGATTTCACCACTCTACCACTTCTGTCTTGTGATCCTCCAGGGGTCCTGAATGATACAAATCCAGACACTGAAGTGCCACTCCAAAGTTCTGAAAGAACAGCTCCAACACAACAGGAAACAGTCCCAGATTCAAGTCAAGCTGTTTCAGAAACTGAACCATTCACTGGTTCTGATGGAGATGATACCAACCTTGGAACTTCCTTTCAAACAGAGAGAGAGCCCACACTAAGAGTTCACAAGTATCACCCTCTCAATCAAATACTGGGTGATCCAAGCACTCCTGTTCAAACAAGGAAGATGGTTCACAATGAGACTGCTGCTGCTGAACAAGCAGTTACTGAATTTAGTCTAGCTGCTTTTGAACATGCCTGTTTCATGTCTCAATTGGAACCTAAAAAGGCATCAGAAGCACTAAAAGATTCATCCTGGATTGAAGCTATGCAAGAAGAGCTTTTACAGTTCAAAATTCAGAATGTATGGACTCTGGTGGATCTTCCTAAAGGTAAGAGAGCAATAGGTACAAGATGGGTGTTCAGAAACAAGAAGGATGAGAGAGGGATAGTCATCAAGAACAAAGCAAGACTAGTAGCACAAGGGTACACTCAAGAAGAAGGAATAGATTATGATGATGTCTTTGCTCCAGTAGCAAGAATTGAAGCCATCAGACTGTTTCTAGCATATGCAAGTTTCAAAGGATTTAAAGTGTATCAAATGGATGTTAAGTCTGCTTTCCTGTATGGGACAATTGAAGAGGAAGTGTATGTGTGTCAACCTCCTGGTTTTGAAGACTACAAGTATGCAGACAAGGTGTACAAGCTAGACAAAGCTCTCTATGGTCTTCACCAAGCCCCCAGAGCATGGTATGACACACTGTCCTCATATCTTCTACAGAATGGATTCAAGAGAGGCACTCTGGACAAAACACTCTTCACTAAATCCATCAAAGCTGAGATTCTACTTGTCCAAATTTATGTTGATGACATCATCTTTGGCTCAACTAATGATACTTTGTGCAAAGATTTTGAGGCCCTAATGCACAAAAAGTTTCAAATGAGTTCAATGGGGGAACTCACATTCTTTCTAGGGCTGCAGGTTAAACAGAAGCCTACTGGTCTCTTCATAAGTCAATCAAAGTATGTCAAAGACATATTGGAAAAGTTTGGCTATCAAGACACAAAGGTTGCAAGCACTCCAATGGATCCTCATAAACAGCTCCATACAGACAAAGATGGCATAGATGTGGATATTCATCTATACAGATCCCTTATAGGATCTCTCATGTATCTAACATCTTTCAAGACCTGATATTATGTTTGCTGTCTGTGTGTGTGCTAGATTTCAATGCTCTCCAAAGGATTCTCACTTGGTTGCTGTTAAGAGAATCTTTAGATATCTTAAAGGCCAACCATATTTAGGTCTATGGTATCCTAAAGACTCTCCTTTTGAACTAACTGCTTATTCTGACAGTGACTATGGTGGTTGCAACATTGACAGGAAATCCACAACTGGTGGATGTCAATACTTAGGAGCAACACTATGGTGTGCGCGGGACCCAACCTTTTCGAAACCTTTAAAGGTCCCAGTTTCGTTCAGTTGTAACTACCAGTTACATATTTTTCTTCCACGGCCTTCTGCTTTCTCACTGAACGAATCACACATTCTTCTTTCAAACCCTAAAACCATCGTTTGATCATCCATGGAGTTTGTCAAAGAACACAACTGCCTTCCATACTCTCTCAAACACTCTGAACTTCAGCCGTTCCATGATATGATGGATTTCCTCAGGCACTCCCATATCAACCATGCCCTCAATATCAATCCCACCATATACATATCGCATATTGAACAGTTCTGGAACCGTGCCACTTTTCAAACCATCAATGGAATTCCCACTATACTATCCAAAATTGATGGCACTCCCATCACCATTACTGAGGAATCCATTCGGCACCATTTGCATCTTCAAGATGCCACAGGTATAACAGACCTAACCCTTAATGCTTTACATACTGGTCTTTACAATATAGGTTATAGGGGTCCTGCTGATTCTTTTACTTTCTTAAAAGCCCATTTTTCTCCTAAATGGAAATTTCTTGTACATATTCTTCAGCAGTGTATGAGCCCCAAAAGAACTGGTTGGTCAGAATTTTCTTCTAACATTGCCACTGCCTTAGTGTGCTTTTCAACAGGCCAACGGTTCAATTTTTCAAACATGATTTTTCAGGGGATGTTAAGGCATCATTCCCTAAAGAATGGGAAGTTTTTAATGTATCCAAGATTTTTGGCAGAAATCATTGCACACACCTGCACTACTTCTCATTTACATAAGAGGATACATATTTCCCATAGGCACTCACTATCTTCTATCAAAAGGCTGATAAAGCCAAGTGCCAATTTTGTCAGTGTAGATGTTCCATTGCCCTCTGCAATGATGAACATCATTTCAGGAAACAGAGGAGAGGGTCTTGAGCAGGCTCAGCCTAACATCACTGCTACACCCCCAAGACCCCAACCCACTCCTCCTGATACACAAACTCCCACTGATCCTTTTGTACAGCCAACACGCCCACTCAGAAACATATACAAAAGAAAAAGGGGACCAGGAGCTCCTTCCTCCTCCTCCCATCAGCAAGAGTCATATATCCCTGTGCAGGAGGATACTCCTGCACAGCATATCCAAAGGGAACCACTAGAGGAAACTCCCATCCTCACTCAGGAGGTGAACATCTCTTCAGAGATGGTTCATATGGGTTCTGTGGCTGGCACTACTGATGTCTCTGCACAAGAGGCACAGGACAGTGCCAACATAGCTAAGACCACGCCCATGGCAACAGCAAGTGTGCAAACACAAGCTGGAAGTCCCCAGTACCAAGAACAGAGGGGCCCAGAGGTTTCTACTTCTGGTATTAATGTCAGTGATAGATCACAAGCACCACAGGTGTTTTCTGACCTTGAGACTAGTCTGCAACTCATGCTTTTGACGGATCCCAAGCTGAAACCTGTTGTAGCTATGTTGGAATACCAAATGTCCATCATTGCTGTACAGGGTGCACAAATAATGGCCCTAAAGCAATCAGAAGTGGCTCAAAATCAGAGGATGGATTATCTTCATAAGGGGTTTACCCTTTGTGGAAATAAGCTCATTCAATTAGAGCGTTTGATTCAAACCCAAGGGGCAAAGGTTGTCGGTCCTTCTGACCAAACCAATGCTTCCAAAAAGGGGGAGAATCAGGAGGTTCCTAAATTAGTCCAAGCAGCTCCAACAACAACAAAAGTCCAAGTAGCACCAACAGTCCCAGTTTCTAGGCTAGCAGTCCCAACAGCTTCTCAAGCTGTTAGCCTAGAAACTCAAGCTGCTGCCTCAAAAGCAACTGGAGTTGTTATAAAGGAAAGAGTTCAAGCTCCATCCAGTACAGTTCAAGCTACATCTTCTGCTGCAAAAGACAAAGACAAGGGCATCCTTATTGAGTCTCCAAAGCACAAATTCTCTTCCAAAGAAGCCCAGATTGCCTTTGATGCTGAAGTTGCCAAAAGGTTAGCAGAAGAACAGGAAAAAGAATTAGATCAGCAAGCCCAGCCCCCAATAGATGATGATGAGACATTAGGTGATTACCTAAAGGGGTTTGTGGGCAAACAAGGTGAAAAGAAGAGAAAGATGCCAACAGGGCACACTAAAGCTGAGCACAGAAGATTTTTGATAAATTTTGCATTTGCAGCTGGAATTCCAAAGAAAATGGCTCAGTCCATGACAACTGAAAGGCTGCAGGAGATACATGATAAGGAGATGGACAAAAGACAGAGAACACAAGTCTCTCCAAAAGCTCAACCATCCCAAGAAGTCCAACCATCATCCCAATCAGTCCAAGCTGAAGCTGGTGCCAGTGCACCTGCTCCCTCTGATCAAGCAGTTGTCTCTATTCCTTCATCTGTTAAGAGAGTGCTCTTTGAGCAACAATTGCAAAAAGCCATGGAGATAGAGAAGCTGATTGATCAGCATGATTTTACAAAGCCTCAAATCAACTACTGGTTTGCTAAGTCACTGGATGACCGTGACTTGAGAATTAAATTTGTGATAAGAAGGGAGTCTGGACCAGAAGAAGAATATGATACATTTTGGTAGATGGTTCAGAAGTTGACAAGAGATGAGCTTATCAGAATGCACAACATTGGGTCTGTATCACAAGCTAGATCTGCTCTACCACAAGTGAAGCAAGTAATTAAAGATCTAAAATCAATTGTTGACCCTGAATCTGCAAGGAAAGAAATAGAGGATGCTGTGAAGAAGGGGAAGAAGGTCAAGCAAGTTGATCTGTTTGTCAAGTCAAGGACATGCAGAATCAAATTTTCAGATGGACCTGGTATATTCTTCAATCTCGAATTTTATAATTTACCAAAAGATATGCTACTTCAGATAAAATCTGTTAGGGTATCTTGTGATAGAGATGAGATGAAGAAAGAATTTTTGAAGGCTGTAGATCAGAAACTTGCACAGTCGTAAGTTTTTGTAAGCCTTGGTTTGTAAATAACAGTTTACTTATTCATTTCCAATTTTTGTATAGAACTTAAAGTCTTGTGTAAAGAATTTAAGTTAGGGGGAGATTGTTGGGAAATAGTTTAAGTACATTCAAGCTGTTAGTTAGACTTCTCAGACTGTTAGTAGATTTTTCATGTAAATACAAAGTTCATGCTGCTAGTTGAAGAAACTCGAGCTGCCAGTGTAAAAGTTCAAGCTGCCAGAGCAAAACAACTCAAGCTGCTCAGTTCATGCTGTCAAGAGATTCAAGCTGCTCAACAGTTTCATAAACAGAAAGTGCTGATTTTCAGGAAAGATATCTACACGAAGATTCCAGCATATCTACTATCAGAGAAGTCATAGTCCTTCAAGGAAACAAGTCCAAAAAGCAATATAAATAGACAGAATATTGTATAGAAGTTCATAGAAGTTTTCTGCATATTTTGAGTCTGTAATTGCTTTGTTGATTAAGTTTTCATAAGCCTCTAAGGTTGTAAAACCCTAAGAACAGTCTGTGTTCTTCGTCTAATCAAACAGATTAGAGGTGATTGTAATCATTGAATTCAGCAATACAAACAGTCTTGATTACTTCTTATGTTTTATGCTTCATTGGTCCTGAAAGTTTTTGTTAAAATAATTAAGTGTTATTCCGCAAACTTCTTAATTAAACTTTGATTCAAAGCAAGATTATTGATTTATACTCTGATAAATTTCAAATCAGTTAATCTTGGTTATTCAGTTTTAGATCCTGACATTTTCCTTTAATACAAATTGTTATTCCAGTTAAATCAATCAAACAAACAATTGAAAACAATTAAGAACAAGATTGAACAACTATGAATGATTATATTTGCAAAATGTTGATTACAGAGAATGAAATTTGTTTGCACTGTAGCCCTAGATCATTGAGTGAGTTTTCGTGCAAAAAGAAAAATGTCAGATCCTTTCCTTTACAAAATAATATTGCTATTTATATCTAAAGTCAACTATGCTATATTTACAAAATCTACTCTAGACTTATTTAATTCACCAATCTAAATAAGATTCTAACATTCTCCCCCTTTGACGAGTTAAACTAAGTCTTCATTTTGAGCCCCAACTTCATCTCAAAACGCCTGACGCTCTTTCGGTTAGACAACCTCCAATTAATCTTTGATATGAATTCGACCATGAGCTTTCTGTCATTTGCACTCAGAGCTCCTCTCTTCGACTTTCTTTTCTTGTCGGCTGCCAATTTTCCTTTCAATCCATTCATCACCTTTTGAAGTGTTCCATCACAAAACTTATTCAGTTCAATGCTTCTCATAACTCTCAACTTTCTATCTTTGTCTTTATACATTACAGCAGGATGCTTGACCATAATGACTTGATATTATTTCAAATCTTCTGCAAACTTGATAAACCGATTTGGCGCAGTAACATTTATCTTTCTCATTCCTCTTTCAACTTCGATCTGTAGATCTTGCACACACATAAGCACCAATTTGGTGTGCATGAAGTGAAAAAGTGTCTTTAGTGCAAATCTACAGCGCTCATTCCTCTTATTTCGACACAATTCATCAAATAAATCTTCAATGTCTACCAGATGCATCCATAACATGTTAGCTTCAGTAAATGTATAAGTGTTTCCATCTGCTCTGGTCACAGTGAAGGTGGGATAGAAGATCTTAACAAAACGATCCTTTTCAGTCTTAATCAAATCAACTATCCTAAACTCACTTCGGACTTTATCAACAGGCTGAGCTTTATTCTTCAAGAAGCTTGCATAATTTGCTAAGTTTGGCGTATTTGGCTCCAGAACTCTAAACAGCTTCAAAAATGTACAAGGAGCTTGCTTCTTACAAAATATTTTCTTCTCCAAGTGATCTTCAAGATATGGAAGTTTATTTCTCTTTCTGATATACTCGGCAGATTTCATAGAAGATAATTTCAACCCCTTTTTCTTCTTCATACTTATCTCTTCTTCATTGATCAGTGTCAGTATATCTTTGATTTCTCTTTGGACAATCTGCTGAGCTTCAAATCTTAATCGATGTTGTTTTTGTGATTCATCAGCTAAGATATATTCATTGAAGAATCTGTCCATTATTTCAACTCTGTAACCATTTGTGGCATAACATTCTCCACAGAAAATTGTTCTACTACTTCTTCTTTAACGTTAACCGTAACCTAAGGCTTTTAAACCGTCGGTGTTGGTATATCATCTTTCATTATTTCCTGTACTAGAACCTCTTATTCTTCAAAACTATCAGCTCTCACAGATACATCAGTTAACTCAATCACATCATCATCATCAGACAATTCAATCTCTACTTCTTTCTCAACTTCCTCAATCATTAGAGTCTGTCCTTGAACTTCATCGTTAGAATCATCATACTCATCAAAATTATAAATATCTGATTGAATACTTAAAGGAACAGGAACATATTCATAAAGAATCAATTACAGCCCGCTTTGAGCATCAACAGATTTATCTTTGGAGCTTCCAGCTTCACCCTTCTCTTGACCTTCTGTCTCTTTCTATGGATAAGTTATCATTAAAATACCAGTACCTTGCTCATCAAGCTTCCTCCTCTTCTCCCCCTCATGAGGAGCATCATCGGAGTCATCATCATGCTCATCATGCTTTCTCTTCGGAGCAGAAGCTTGAGCCTTGCATGTCTGTTCTACTGCCGATATTCTTTCAAACATATCTCCCAAAGCAGTGTTACCGTGCTCTCTAACCCAATCATACGCTCCCTCATCTCATCAAATTGATCATATACAAACTCTCTGAGCTCTTCAATAGCTTGATTTGGATCTTTTTGTTTCACCTCTTCGTCAGCCACATTCTTGCCCTTCAACAGTTTATGAATGTTAGCCATATGATCCATCATTTCTGAAAATTGGCTTGTCAAGTGATTGGTAACTCCAGCAACTGCTGCATTCAAGGCTTCATTTAATTTAGCTTCAGTAACAAAAGGGGAAAGACTAACTACTGGGTCACTTAGACTTCCAGTTGTCACAACAGTCGAACTTATGAAAAGAACGTCTGTGTGGCCAGTGCTCAGAGTTGGCAATGTTGTGGCTCTGACTGGACTTCCAACCTCTTCAGGTGACGGAGCAACAAATGCTTCCGACACTAAGGTTGTTCCGGCAGGAACACTAAGTTCAACTGCACTTACTTCAACGTATGAAGTTGACTCTAGTGACCTAGCGTGTATAGGGTCTATATCATGTGCAAGAAATGAAGTCGTACACCCGGGCAGTTGTGTACTATAGTCAATATCCATAAAATCCAAAGGATTCAAGGATAGATTTTGTGCTTCATCCCGATGAGAAAGTGAAACATTTTCCTGTTGAGAGGAAAATGAGTGGCTGGGGGGTGTGGAGTCGTCAGTGGGATACTGACTAATTCAATGCTAACTCCCATTTGGGAGCTAACAACAAATGTGGCTTTATCCCGGCTGTTTGGGCTTGGAATCTCCCTCACACTCTCCCTAGCTATTTTAATTATATCTATTTCCTGAATGCTTTCAGCTATAGAAATTTCAACCATTCCTGCACCTCCCTCAGTTGCATCATGTCCATCTTCATCATCATCATCATCATCATCATCATCGTCATTCCCTTCCGCAGCTCCTTCAGCAATATTGGATAATGTTCGTTCAGAATCGAAACTGCTCTCACCTCCCCTTTCCTGCACCTATACACCCTCACTCTCTAATTGGCTACCTTGAACATTAGCCCCGTGCTGATGTTCCTCCTCTTGGTTAAGAAAACCCGGTTCTTGGGGTTCTATGGGAGCGTGATCTATCCTATATAATTTTACATGTTCACTTTCTTGATTCGCATATTTTAATAAAGCCTCTGGAAAAGGCATCACATTTGCGTTCGGCGCAACATGTACCCCATGTAGACTCATCATCACATAGTCTGGGCACCGCTGAGCATTTGATCGTTTAGGAATTTGTTCATTAACTCCTAATATGCCCCTTATCAATATTTGAATGAATCTTTGAAGTGGTACAAACTTCCTTGCTCTATTCGTCGTCTTTGCCAATTCCGCTTCCTTCAAGTCCTCCCAAATGCACTGAGGGTAGTCATAATGCTTGTTAAAAGCAATCCTATGAAAAATTCTAAGACAATGTATGCTGCACCTATCGATACCGGTATGCTTGGACGTCATGCATCTGTTCACAATTCCGAACAACGTATACCACTCTCCGTTAAGTCCATATCTATGAAACTTAGAGCTTTTCGGTAGAGGCTTATAATATCCTAAGCATATCAAATCATGGACGAGCTCTTCATCGGATACAAAATCTTTAAAGTCTGCTAGCTCGGGAAAGTTCACGGTATCAATGCGACGCGGTACAAATAGATTGTGTCTGAGCCTGGACAATGTAATCTTTGTCTTGAATTGATCAATGGTAACCTTGAAATGATGGTTACCATCAGCTGGTACGAACTTGATTGTATGCCAAAACTGCTGTAAGTACACTTGAGGGATAGTGGATTTATATTGGAGTAAATAACCTAAAGGATGTCCTTTAAGTATGTCTACTATGATTGGATGGCTGACTTTTATTATTTTTGGATCAAGACAGTGGTTGTTGTCACGAAAGGGTAGGCAATGTTTGGGTTTGACTAACCGAGTATCTGGTATGGGTGTTGAAGGTGAAGGTCGGGTGACAGAAGCGGATTTCACTGGTTTGGATACCAATGTATGATTTGAAGATGAATGGGAATCAGATGAATTTGAAGGTTGGGATTGAGCTGGGAAGCCATTTGAAACCTGTGAAAAATAATAGACATGTTAGAACCAACAGATAATCAAATGAAATCCTGCAAATATAAAAATGAAATATTTAACTAGAAATTAGAAAAATATGTGTTTTACTGTTTAAAGCATTGGGATTCCAGAAAATAATATTGAAATATTATTGTTAGGATTCCAAAGTCAATCGTTAATAGACCAATGTTAGAAAAACACAGATTTTATAAATTTCTTGAAAAATGTGATTTTTTTCTGAAAAATTAAAAATCCTCAACACTTGTGAAAATTTTGGAAATTTTAAGTTTGAAACTCGAATGACACTAGAAAGGTCTCGGTTGACACATAATGAAACTCAAATTGAATAAGATATTTCTCGAATAAAGAACCAGATAACTCAAATCAATGAATAAGCAACTCGATTTAAACATTAGTCAACTCGAATGAAGTGAGTGACCAACTCGAATGATATTGAGCTTTTCTCGAAATACACATGAGCTCAACTCAAATGCAATTAGTATATTCTCGAATGGGGTTGTTTATCGATACTGAATAGAAAAATTTTCTAAGTTTTGAAAGCTGCTCAACTCGAATAACCAGTAAAGTTTCTCGAATCAGTGATGGAATCAACTCGACTGAAACAAAAATGTACTTGAATGATATTTGTTATCGAGACTGATCGTAAAAATTTTCTAAGTCCTTCAAATTAACCAACTCGAATAACAAAAAAAAAACATTTTCTCGAATGAAACTAAAAGTTTCTCGAATGGACCTTCATGCAACTCGATCAATGCTTATAAATTCTCAAATGAAGTGTTGATCGAGAAAAACCTTAAAAAGTATTCTAAGGCCAGGCAACCACTGATAATTTCAAAAATTCAATTGAAGGACATTTGTGCTTATTCAAAAGTTGTTTCCTACTCGAAAATGGATTTTAAACAATATTTGTTTACTGAACATTGTCCATAAACACCTTTTTCAATCCAAAAAAAATCCAATTTTTAGTTGAAAGAACTCGAACACTTTTAACACTGAAAAATTGAAATTATTGTTTGTGTGTTTTGAAATGGGACTTGAAATTGAATATTCAAGTTAATCTAATTGATATGCATACCAACACACAATCAATTCCAGATTATCCCCCAACTAGGGGTGAGCAACGGGTACCATTTCCCGAACCCGAACCGGTACCGAACCGGTACCGGTACCGACCGGTACCGAATTAATATATTCGGTTCGGTATTCGGTTTTTAAATTTGCTAAAATTCGGTATTCGGTAATTTCGGTTCGGTATTCGGTTCTTAAATTAGCTAAAATTCGGTATTCGGAACCGAACCGGCACCATATAAAATTATACGGTTCGGTATTCGGTTCTTCCAAAACTAATAATTCGGTTTCGGTATTTTCGGGATCGGTACCGGTTCGGTTCGGTACGGTACCGAGCTCACCCCTACCCCCAACAAATCAACAAATCCCATGAACACATACTGAACACATACGAACACACACACATAGTTTTCTATATGAATCTGAAACTAAACAAATAATATGAAAAACACTAAATCCACTTACAATATTAAGCACTAATGATGAAAAACTGTAGTTGATATGGATTTCTTCGTGAGTAAAAAAGCTTGAGAAATGGTTTTTCGAAGAAGAGAATGAACAGTGTCCGGTTTGTAAAAAGTGATTTTGAATTTTGAATTTCAAATTTATAGTCAAAATTTACAATTCAAAATTTTAGAAACCCGGCCCACTCGAAATATCAAAGCCCATTTATTTTGTTTTTCATTTTCAGCCCATTTATTTTCAACATATGCACACGTACACAAAAACAAAATAATAAAACTAAGAACAAATAACAACTACAATTTTTTTTAAAGAACTAAAAAAATAAAATTTGAACAAAACTAAAAAATTTTAACTAACAACAAAAAAAAAAAGATTCATAGATCAAAAATTCAATTTAACACAAGCTCTTGAGTTCTCTGTTTAGATATGTGTCTAAAATGCTTGTGAAATAAATAATACGATTTTAGTTTTCTACCTCTCTAGTGTATTTGCCATGCTAATATTATAGGAATTTGCATACATCAGACAAATACAAATACTTTATTTATTTATTTATTTAAAGGACAAGAACCAATCAAATATGAATTTGGATTGAAACTAACTTTATTATTTCTAAATGAACAATAAAAAAAAAGATTTGTCCATACTGATAGACTTTAGGTTTCATCTAAAAGATGATCAAATAAATGTCTAAAACAAATTTAATTGAAATTCAACTTTAATCTTTAAGTTTCTATGTCTTTATCCTGCAACTTTATTCACATCGCTCACATAGACAAATCTTTCAGCATCAATTAGCGATTGAAAGAAAAAATCTTTATATGATCATACTTATGTAAGTTATATAACCGAGATCTACTCACAAAGTATGTTTAGGTACAAAAAGTAATTGAACTTCAAAACAAGACTATCAATAGACATTTACCCTCATATGATCCGACTTCATACCAAAAGAAGTAAATCAAGCATTTATTATGTTTTCTTTTTAAAAAATTATTTTTGCAGTGTAATCTGATTTCTATCAACGAAAGAATTAAAAGAAACCAGGCAGAACAAAATAAAACAAATATACTCAATAATCAACTCATAAAAGAGTTTTAAATTAGAAATTTAATGAGATGCTTAAAACACCATTAATTTCTAGTCTTTGGACAAAGAAATTAACTTTAAGTGGTACTCTCAATTCAATGATAAAATACTGACAATAAATTCGGTCAAAACAATAGTCTTCCTTTGGGCCGACTATTCTTCACATGAATATAACTTTATAATTGCCACATATTAAACATTGCATGTACATCATTATTTGTCCAAATTATGTTAACCTTTGGGCCAATCACAATTCGCATAAATAATTCTGTAAAGTTATCTATGTATTTAGAATTCAACTAATTATATAAAAAAAGGTTACTATGGCTTTAATATAAAATAATTGAATAAAAACAGTAGACAAATTAAACAGTTCAACAAAAAATTATACAATATATCGTCATAAAACAATACCTCAACCATAAATGATACTCTTAGTATAATGATCAAACACTGATATCTAATCCGATTAAACGACAATCTGCCTTTGGGCCGATTATTGCTTACATGGATAATTAACTTTATAATGGTCACATGTTTATCATCATATGTACATATTATTTGGTCAAACTATGTCAACCTTTGGGTTAATCATAGTTCACATAAATAATTTCATACAAACATCTATGTATTATCAGTATAATTAATTAATATAAAAGAGGATACTTTGGTAACGTTTTTATATCAATCAATTAACTTAAAATATTAGATTAACCCTAAAGGGTTTCACAAAAAAAATAAATGAATATTTATATTTAAATAAGGCAACACCACAAAATTTCTTATAGTCTGAATTTGCTAAATCTAGTAGTTTTGTAGATTAGTAGGAAAGGGCAATTCTATACGCACACCCTCATCGGTTGCTAATCACACCCCAATTCTTAATGTTAGAGGAGATTAACTTTTAATCATTGATCAGTCTCACGTCATTAACATAAATCATGTTAATAAGGGGATGTATGATTAGTAAAAATTAAGGAAAGGGGGATGTACATATAGCAATGTCCGAAGGAAATTACTCAGGTCTCTACAAATTTTATGGGTATTCACCACTTTAATAAAATCTATTAGATATATTGCAATTTTATGAAATTTAATCTTCATTTTTAATGCCTAAATACATATACATAAATATCATGACTTTATTACGAGAACGACCGAATTTAAACTCACAAAAGTTTAAAAATCAACTCGTAAGTAATCAACCGTTGGTAACAACAAAAATCGTTATTTAAAAATTCATTTAAAACCCAATTTACCAAAACCATCAAATTCAAACAAATTCCCAAAGATAGTGTTTTAGTAATAACGAGGAATCTTGCCCGCGCGTTGCGGCGGATTTAACAAAAAGCAGTTTACGAATATTAATATAATTATGGTATAGAAAGCTGTGTATAATAATGGATATTAGAAACAAAAGATGCTACGTGGTTGATATTACAATTAAAATTCATAGTTCAAATGTGTTATAACCAAGTGATTGGTAACAATGATGACCGGATAGGGTAAGTAATTAGATTGGGTTGATAGTTGGATAAAGAAGTTGACTATGTAGATTACCTTGTCAATTGAATTCACAATGAACGTCTTCTCAATATCGTCGCATCTCTTGACATATATTATATAGTGGATTGATAAAGAAATAAGAAATTTCCTAAGAAAAACAATTTTCTTAACATTGCTATCAAATTGAATCTCCATTCTTCGGGAGTAAATTTGGAATTGTTTTTGTCAAAGAAATCTATAAACCTGCAAAGAAAAAACGAAAAGGGAAACCTATCACTTATTAATTTCCATAAAACTAAAAGATTTTTTTGAGGGGATGATTTATCACACCAGTCAACATTTCATAAGCATGTGGCATTGCCTAGACACAACAACACCATGTCAACCATCCCCACTTCATAAAGTTGATTGGATCATAAAATCCACCACCAGGATGTTGCTAATGTATCAATAATCACATTGGTAGAAGCAAATTTCTCTCTCAACCATACCATCTCTTTTGCCTCGATACCACTCAATCCTATTGTTGGTTGTTCGTTCACTGGTTGGACAGCAAAACCAAAATGTTTATACTTTGGTATATTGTGGATAAAATAATACACACCAAAGGCATCACTTGCTAATATGATTAGAAATTGTGGCCCCATAATGTGTCTCAACAATGGAAAACCCCATCTAGCAAAACCCGTGCAAGCAAACTTTACAATTGTTGTAGAGCATCAATTCTGCAGCCATGTACCTTTAAATGAGTCCCTAACAACATTATAGTAGGATGACAAAGATATGAGTTGAACTAACTTTAGATAACTTCTTTTTACATCTATTTATTTAACATTGGTCTTACTTATAATTGCTTGGCAGTTATTTATATGCACAGCTTATAGTTGTATCAACATAAGGGATTCTTACCTAAATGTAACTAACTAAGCACCGAAAATCTTGAATGAAATAAAGAAACTATAACCAATATTTTGTGATAGGTTTGATTAGGAAAAAACTTAAAAGTAATAGCTGAGGGTCAAATAGAAATGCAGAAGAGGAAAAAAAAACAATATTAATAGCCTTTAGAAATAGGTAAGAGATTTGGTTAATATGTCTTCTAAAAAAGGTGGTTTGATCATGACTATTTGATGCCACTTTCATGAATTTGTACCAATATAAAATATAACGTCATGTGTTATAGGATACTAATTGCTAGATTGCATATTGATTATAACCACATTGGATACCATTATAAGAGTTATTTCATGAGCAAGTAGTGTACATTACATCCTTTGGGTGAATTAACACATGAGCACAAGTAATTACGATACCATGGTCACCTATAATTGTTCCAAAACCAATGTTTTTCCCATCATCCCATGGAACCTTTAAACAACTATCTTTTGTTATAATCACTAAAAGTAGTTGGTCATTTGACATTCATGATATAACTGCAATCACTGGAAAATTTAATTAGATAACTAAGTGACAAATAATACTATATAATAGGAGCATATAAAATGCCGAATGTTATGATGAATCATTGAATCAACAACACTTCCACTTTTTTTCCCACATGATGTTGGCTTCCTAATGGCTTTCATCTCAGTTGGTTGATATCATCTGTTTGTTTATGATCTTCTACCATCTTAGACGCCATTTTAAGGTATCTAAGAGATATGATAAATTTTTAGCCATGAAGAAAGCAATGACATAACCCATCTCGTTGTGTCTTATGGGAAATATTGATATTTATTGGTGAAATGTAAATGCAAATACAACTCTAATTAAACAATTCATAAAGATGTGTAGACGCAAGAGTCTATAAGGTTGAAACTCTAATAATATCCAAATTGCAGCAAATCAAGGTTAGAAAGGTAATTACAAATATTGAAAGTTTTGTGATAACCAAGATAGACATGGACTTGCCACGTGAAGTTACAATCAAATAGACAAAGCAAGTCTATTAACAAAGCTACACCACTCAAAACATGGACAGATCGTCATTCAAGTTGGCAATTTCAAACAATTAACAATAAGAAACCGAAAAATAGTCAAATTTAAGTGTGGTTTCAATTAAATTTACCTCAACAAATATTATATATAATAATAGAGGAAACATATTATGAGTATAGTTGACTGGTTTTGCATATTAGGGCTAAAGCTAAAACAATAAAGGGAGGACCTAAGAAAATGAGACTTACCTGAATGTGATAGCTGAGTGACCAACGAAGGAAATTACTTCTAAAATATGGTGGAGTATGTGATTGAATAGTATTTAGTGCATCAACATCCGAAGACAGAGAAGAAATAGACGACACATTTGATTTCGTGAAGGATTTCTTCGGTCGATTCTACAATATATGTCTCCAACCGATTTTAGAAGCTGAAAAAAGTTACAGATTAATGAAAGACGGAGAACCAATATCAATGTCAACTACTCATAATGGACGTTGCTCTCGAAGTAAAAATTGCAGAGGAAGAAGAAATCAGATTGTAAAACTGATTTTGAAAGTGATGGATTTGAGAAGAAACAAAAAAAAAAAGTTCAAGCAACCAAAATAGAATTGTAGAATGCATATGGAAAAGAAAATGATCGAAAACCTGATTTTAGAAGTGATGTATTTGAGAATCGGAGCAATGAATTGCTTTGGATGTTTAATGTTCTTGTGAACTCGTTGAATCACCGGTTGCGTTGTGCAATAAAAAGAATTGAAAGAGATACCTCAAAAATTGGTATGGAGCATTAGCAATGACAATGAAGAGGTGTCGAGTGGTTGAGTTAGAGAAGCTATGTTGATTTGACTGGGGGTGTGGAAAAGAAAGAAAGGATGGCTATGTATTGTGTGTGGACCACACTATGCAGGAATGCTATTGCTTATGGAAAAAACCCATGAATAATATAAAAATCAATATAGTATATATATATATATTAGATTAATACTATTCATAGTCTGTTCATAGCTTGTAGCTATGAACAATGGATTTTGCCCTGCAAAATGTTAATATTAGAATTACTAATACAATAAATAATTCCAAGACGTGACGTTTATAAATTTTCTATAACTTATAATTTAACAAACATCATAAAAAATAGGAAAACACTTTATTATAAAAAGTCATGATACCAAAATGTAATTATCTTTAAGAAAAAACTTTAAAAGCAAACAGTCCAAATCCATCCTAAACAGCTCGACGCCGATCACAATTTACCATCACAGCCAACAACCCATGGTGTTGTTTCCTTTACACCACTGCATTGGCCATGAGCCACGGCCCGTTAAAAAACGATAAAAAAAAAAAAAAGTTGAAAGGTTTCCAACGACAGCATTTTATTTTGAGTTCCTAAAGAAAATATATAGTTTATTCTCTTAACAATTCCAAAAAGAATTAACAAAAACAACATCTATTTATTTGAGCAAGGGCACTGTTTTTTTTTTAAATGACGACGTAAAAGGTGCAACAAATAACAACAATTAAATTATTAACCTATCAACCCAAACAACCAACAAAACCAATATTTATCTTTAAAGATTTTCAAAATGAACCGGCGATTGACGGAAAAAAAATCAATTAAATCAACCGTTTCAAATAATCAAGAGAATGAACGTTTTCCAGTCACTCGAACCTTACCCAAATAAAACAGCAAGCGTTGCCGTTTTTCCGAACAGGCTTCGACGAAGATAATAAACCAGAAAAACTAGCATGATAGGCTCAAAAATTAGGGATACCAAATAAAAAAAGAAAGAATAAATGACTATAACCCTAGTCTACCAACAAAAAGGAAATTATCACAGTATATTTGGTTTAATTTAGAGCCACAAAATAAATTAATATTAAAACAAATATATATATATATATATATATATATATATATATATATATATATATGTATATATATATGTGTGTGTGTGTATTTGTGTGTTTATCAATTTCACAATTTGTTTACTCCAAAAAAAATGTAGATGAAAAGAATCATCGCCGATGCATTTTTACAAAGCTACAACAATATAGCGAATATGGATTGCTCTGATACCACTTGTTATATATATATATATATATAAAATAAACCCGAAACAATCATATTGCTAAATTATTAAGATAAACACTAAAAGAAATAATATATAAATCCAATGAAGTCGTCTTCTTTATGCAGATACGTGATGGCGAACAAACATGGTTGTAAGAGTCTTCCTCATCAAAATTCTTAGTGTTATAGGCCAAACAGCAAATCTCTGATAGATGGAGATTAGAGATATTAGAATTGCCTTGGAGTATTGGGGACCCTCACTATATATAGAGTAAAAATTAGGGTTACCATCAAATCTTAAAGCCCCCAACACTATTAGTTTATTAATTAATAACTCAATAAGTCTATTAATGGATAAAACACAATTTAAATATATAATCTCATCCAAATAAAAATTCTAACAATATCCAACTGGGGTGAGTGATTCCTACCTCAGCAAGAAGCCGGCGGGAACAACGCCCCCTCTAGCGGCCCCACTAATTTATTCCCTGGCTCGAGGTTTCCCAACCGCAACGACTCTTTTATTTTCTTTACGATTGAATTTTTTTTTAAAAAAAATAGGAAAGATTGAAAGATTAATGGTATGTTTGACACACACACACACATTCTGTAGCTGTTGTTTATGAATTTAAAACACATATATATTACAAACTACTGCTGCTCATTTTCATCCTATAACACCACCCCCTAGTGGCTGCTGATTCTGATATGTCCCTCTTTAATTCAGTCTTACCTTGCAGGGGTATTCAATGACCAGAACACGAGTCAGTATACCAAAATGAAAGTAATTGCTAATGTTGTTTCTAATTTCAGAATGAACACCTCAAAACTAATTTATGGGTCTACATATCACACACTAAAAAACGACAGGATTCCAAATATAGAATTAAATGTTCTGCGAAAATGGCCAAAACCCACAGAATTTGTCAACAAATGATCAAAACCCAACAATTATATTAACTAAAAGTTGGTTAATTTATGAAATTTAGAATGAAAAATAAAGAAGCAAGCGAATACTGTTTAATTTGGTAATTGAAAAGCAATTGAAGGGAAAAGACCTCAACGGCTTTAACTAATAGTACAAAATTCCCAACTGTTCATGATGAGATAATAATATTCTTCCATAATAGATATAACTTAGTGTTATTTCAATGGGTTGTCCAACTGCAACATCTTTTGAACCTTTTGGTGCCAGTATCTTTGCTAGGTACCTGCAGTCAGTATTTCATTAAGAATGTAGCACTGATATATACCCTTAGCCACATATTCAAAGATTTTATATATCTCGGAGTCCCTAGGCATCATATAATCACAACACTTAACCATTTCATTCATGTATGTACTACGTTTGATGTTGCTGCTGGTAAATCTCTTATACGACCAAACTGCCAAACACACACAACACACAGACTTATCTTTTTCTGTTTTACTCACAGTTCAACAGCAAAAGAAATCAGGATTAAGGGCGATTGATATATACATTTGATCAATAACACTCAAATAATGATTATGTTGCTAAAGCCGAGGCCAAATTGCCTTTATTCACGGACAAAACACAATTGAAGAACACATACGCAGAAACATAATTTAAGTTTTTGAGTTTTCATATCAAATCTGAATTTAAGCCTTAAAATGGTTATTAACTTCAACCCAACACTAAATATGAACATCCATTAGTCTCATTTCATATTTGCAACACGAATCCATGTTCAATTTTTCATAAATATAATAAATTAAAAAAGGGAAAATAGCATCAAATAATTGTGTACTTTTGAGTTTGTACTCATTTATGTAGTGTAATTTTTTTGTGCACATTTGGTAGTCAAACATTCAAAAATGTTTCAATTAGGTAGTTGGGTGACTTGGAAACCGGCATCAACCGGTCACCATGTTTATGTGGACAAGTTTTTCAAGAAAAATGGCATCAAATAGCTATGCACTTTTAAGTTTGTGCACATTTATGTTGTGTACTTTTCTTTTGTGCACATTTAGTAGTCAAACTTTTAAAAGTGTTTCAATTAAGTAGTTGTGTTTCTAAAAATCGATACTAACCGGTTACTTTGCTTATGTGGACATCTTTTTTTATAATTTGGAATTAAAAAAACCTAAGATGGTTTATTTTTTCTATAAAACTATAAAAAGATCATAAACAAAATATGTATCATATTGATAAAATATGCTTTCGTTTATAACAATATGCTTTCGTTTAGAAAATGATATTTCTTTATTTTTCTAATTTATTTTTGTTGGAATTTAAGATGGTAGTTTAGGTATCCAAAATTTTTTGAAATGATAAAATAAATTTAAAATAGTCTTTTGGAGATATACGTGAGATTAAAAGATTTAGAAGGATATATATGTAATAAAAATTTTTGCAAGGATATATGCGTAATATTAAAAGTTTACAATGATATATATGAAATTATTCCTTAATTCTATGTCATAAAACATGTCCACATAAGTATCATAACCAGTTGGTATCGATTTTTAGGTAATCAACTACTTAATTGAAACACTTTTAAAAGTTTGACTACTAAATGTGCATAAAAGAAAAGTACACAACATAAATGTGTACAAACTTAAAAGTACATAGCTATTTGATGTCATTTTTCTTGAAAAAACCGTCCACGTAAGCATGGTGACTGGTTGGTGCCGGTTTTCAAGTCACCCAACTACCTAATTGAAACATTTTTGAAAGTTTGACTACCAAATGTACACAAAAAAGTACGCTACATAAATGAGTACAAACACAAAAGTAGACAACTATTTGACGCCATTTTCCCTTAAAAAAAAACAAAGTTAACACAAAAACGTTAAAAACCATGTGATTTTAAGGATAAACAATACCAAACCATATAAGCGATGGCGAGTGTTTGGATCAAAACCAGAAAGATTTCTTTGAAGACGAATATATGACATTATTTTATGTTCCCCTTCCCCAGGAACATTGGCATCCGAAAGGATAACCTTAAAAAAAACAAACAAACAACCACGGCGAGTTAAAACAATTTTTCTAGTACAAATAAATGTTCCCTCACCAATTTACATATAATTCAAAGCTACATACTGCAATGCAATTAATATTGTACTATAGGCATACTTTTATTATTCTAAACCATGGTCAGGACTCGAGTAGGGGTGTAAATGTGTAATCAAGTCAAGCTAACTCTTTAGCTACTCGAGACTGACTCTAATAGATTATAGAATGTGCTGTGGTAAAATACCAGACTTGTAAAGCTCACAAGCCTTATTAAGTTTGTAAGTTATATCGCATTATTACCGTTTATGTGTGTACATACATGCATACATACATCAAGACACACATACATGATTACCCTTCTTATTACAAATTAGAATCAAGTCAATTCGATCTAATTAATGTTAAATTGCATTCAACACAAACACATACCCTCTGGTCGCTGCTGCAATGGATTATTAAATACACATACAGAACATTCACACACCTAACTAAGTTGCTGTTGTTTGATGTCACACACACACACACTACACTTCTACTTGACTTATATATATACACACACACACACACACACACACACACACACATATATATATATATATATATATATATATATATGTATATATATATATATATATATATCATCCAGTAACTCAACAAAGAGCTGAGTTACGGACCCAAAAGCAACAACATTTACATATTTAGTTTTGATTCAAATTGAAGGTTATTGATGGTAACATAATTATGTTTTCCAGCCACAAACACACACCTATTTAGCTATTTAAAAATGGGTAACACACAAGTATACCTACACAAACATCCCATGTTTCCGTTTATATTGAAAAACATGTCTAGCCACTTGTACCTTATGTATTATAAGCTGTAAAAAAGCTAAATGCTTTATTAGTAGTATAGATACTTAGAAGCATCATTATCCAACAACTTTGACGTGTTACTCATAAATCGGTAGAAACATGTATCATAGTCTTGAAATTTATAGTATCTATGAAATTTTTACAAATCAATTTCCAGGAGCAATTTCAAGGAAAAACATGAAATAAAAATATAGAGAAAAAAGATGCCTGCAGTGGCAATGACCTAGATAAATCTGGAGAGGGTATTTTATCATTGGTAACGTCCACCGCGGCAGCCGCTATGAGTAGCGACAGAGTAAGAAACTTCCATCGTCGAGCAGAGGAGGATGACACCAATCAAAAAACACCAATCAAAACCCGCCACAACCACTTCAAACATGAAAAAAACCTACTCTTCTTAGCTTCGCCGATGATGAATCTATCGATACCATCCCTCCAATCTCTCGAAGCCGCCCTTATAATCCTGATAAACAACCTAAATATTTTCGTTTCTCAAAACCCTCACCTCTGTCATCATCATCCACTCATAAATTATCGTCTGCAAAAGACAGAAAATCAGTGACATTGGATGAAGCCAGAAAAGAAAAAGAAATTGATCAGAACCCGAAATTAAGAAATCAAACCTTATGCAGTTGGGAGTCCATGTATAAATATTAAGGATCGAGAGGAAGACACAAAGGAGGAATGTGTATGGATTGGAACCCTAGTTTGTGAACAATAGAAGGGCCTGAGTGATTATGATGGTCAATCGATCGACAAGGATAGAATGGGTTGAAGTGATTCTGGTGTTGAATGGAGCGACAACAACGATTAATGACCTATAGCATGAGGCGAGTGAAGAATCTGAATATTGGAACCGTAGAAGATGAGCGAAGCCATCTGAACAGATAGTGAAGAAGAGAATCTGAATGAAATTGATAAGCAATCTGGGAACCGCTTTGGATGGAACGAGAAGGAAGCGATTGTGATTGGCTAAGTTATACGAGATCTCAGTGGTGATGGTGGTGGCGGCGGAGATGGGGATGGAGGAGGAGGTGGTGGCGGCGACTGAGAGGGGTGCAAATCAGGTGAGGGAAGGGGAAGAGTTGAGACTTGAGAGCGTGCATGGAGAAGCGAAGAGTTGTCTTGAAAAATTCGGTTTGCGTTACCAATGTATAGTTGTGTTCCCGATTGTTTAAAATTTAAAATATTGACGAACAAATCTCAAATTTCAAATTTTAAGCTGAAGGAACATGTACATCAAGCTTTATGAGGTTGTACCTTTTAAAATTCAGCCATTGAGCTTTAAATTTTGTGTGCAATAAAATGTTGTACATAATGCTTCAAAGACTTGTATGTCTTAAAATTCAAGAGTGTGTATTGTTTACTTATATGTTGGGAAATAATTTAAGTATACTCAAGCTGTTAGTTTAGACTTCTCAGACTGTTAGTAGATTTTCTATGTAAATACAAAGTTCATGCTGCTAGTTGAAGAAACTCGAGCTGCCAGTGTAAAAGTTCAAGCTGCCAGAGCAAAACAACTCAAGCTGCTCAGTTCATGCTGCCAAGTCATTCAAGCTGCTCAACAGTTTCATAAACAGAATGTGCTGATTTTCAGGGAAGATATCTACACGAAGATTCCAGCATATCTACTATCAGAGAAGTCATAGTCCTTCAAGGAAACACGTCCATAAAGCAATATAAATAGACAGAATATTGTATAGAAGAAATACATATAGAGAAAGAAGTTTTCTGCATTTTTGAGTCTGTAATTGCTTTATTGTTTAAGTTTTCTTAAGCCTCTAAGGTTGTAAAACCCTAAGAACAGTCTGTGTTCTTCGTCTAATCAAAACAGATTAGAGGTGATTGTAATCAGTGAATTCAGCAATACAAACAGTCTTGATTACTTCTTATGTTTTAAGCTTAATTGTTTCTGAAAGTTTTTGTTAAAATAATTAAGTGTTATTCCGCAAACTTCTTAATTAAACTTTGATTCAAAGCAAGATTATTGATTTATACTCTGATAAATTCAAATCAGTTAATCTTGGTTATTCATAATTTTCATAATTTTTAGATCCTGACAAGTGGTATCAGAGACAGGTTTGTCAAACCAGGTTATTCAAATCAGGTTTTTCAAACCAAATTGGTTCTTTGTTTTTCAAAGTCAAAAACTTTTTTTCAAATTTTTAATCTTTTTCAATGGAATTTGAAAATAGCAACAGTGGATCTGGGCAAGGACTCAAAGTGCCTTTGCTCAAGCCCACTGAGTTTGAGATGTGGAAACTCAGGATTCAACAGCATATTCAATTCATTGATTATGCCATATGGGAAGCTGTTGAATTCCCTCCTGCAGTTGATCCAGAACTTGATGCTGAGGGAAAACCAGTCAAAACTCCTCCAAAAACTGAACTTGAAAGGAAGGCTAGAATGAATGAAGTGAAAGCACTCACATTATTACAAATAGCCATTCCTAATGCTTATCAACATCAGTTCAAAAAGTTTTATACTGCTCACTCTCTTTGGAATGCCTTAGAGAAGAGGTTTGCTGGTAATGCAAGTACCAAGAGAAATCAAAAGGACCTCTTGAAACAGCAGTATGAAAACTTTTCTGGTGGCAAGAATGAAAACCTCACTCAAATCTTTGACAGGTTCAACAAACTGATAAGTGAACTGGAAAGTGCAAAGGTCAATCTGGATCAAGATGAAGTCAACAGAACGTTTCTCAGATCTCTTGGAGAAGAATGGACAGTCTATGCTGCACAGTGGAGAACAAAAGACACACTTGATGAGATAGAATTGGATGATCTGTACAACAGTCTAAGAGTGTTTGAGACTGAAATTGATGCTAAAAAGAAATCCTTTTCTTATAATCACAACACTGCTCTTCTGTCTTCTGAAAAATCTAATAACTGTGATTCTTTTTCAGGTGGAGATGGCAATTCTGCTGAAACTCATTATGAAGCTTTTGTTGCCAATGATGGATTATTTGCTCTAAATGTTGAAGACTTGGAACAAATTCATCCAGATGATCTTGAAGAGATGGATTTAAAGTGGCAACATGCAATGCTGACCATGAGAGCCAAAAGATTTCTGAAAAGAACTGGTAGGACCAACTTTAAAGCCAAAACAGAAGGCAAACCATCTTTTGATAAATCAAAAGTGGAATGCTATAAATGCCATAAGCTTGGTCACTTTGCCAGAGAATGTAGATCTCAAGGTCAACAACCATCAAGGACTTCACAGCCCATTCAAGCTTCCTCATCAACGGCACTTGTCTCTCAAGAAGACAATGTGTTTGACTGGAGTGATCAGACAGAGGAAGAATTCCAAAATCAAGCACTTATGGCAGAAACCTCAAATGTCTCCTCAACTGAACTTCCATCTGAGGTAAACTCTAAACTCTGCTCTCAATCATGCAAAAATATGGTTAAAAAGTACAGAGATCATAATGAGAGCATGTGCAAAACTCTAGCTAAGATGGAAGAAAGGAGATATGAATATATGCAAGCCATAGAAGATCTGGAAAAACAGATCAATGATTATAAGGATAATGAGATTCAAATGGGGTATGATAGAAACTATCATGAATGGGAGAAAAAGGAACTCAATAAGAAAATAGAATCTCTGAATAAAAAGGTAGAAGAAACTGAACAGAAGGTGTTAGAGGCTAATGCGAAACTGGAATCTGTTAACATAGATCTAGGTAACTTCAAGTTAGCAAATCAAAAGCTAGAACACCTAATGGAAGTTCAATTCAAAGATAGAGTCAAATCTCAGGTCAATCCCAAAGAAGGAATAGGATACAGAGCCACTCCACCTCCATATAATAACAAGTACATTCATCCAATGAGTGAAGTTGCTGATAGACTTGTTAATGAACCACTAGATGAGTCTATGACTATTGTAGATCCTATCCTTGATAGCAGTCCTGAATTAAAAGAAGATAAGAGTCAAAATAGAGACTGTGACACAAAGAGTGCACCCATAGAAGTCCAAGTTCCCAGTAAGAAAGGAAAAGAGAAGATGAGTGTATGCAATGCTACTCCACAAGTTTCTGTACATTCTAACTGTAACACATCATCTTCATCAAAAGGAACTAAAAGAGGTAAAACTGTTTCTATCTGCACATGCCAAAAGCATGGTGTTCAAAAGTTTCCTAAACAACAGCAGGTAAGAGGAAACCAGAGAAACAAGAACCAGAAATTGACAGAAAAGTCTGGTGTTCCAATTCAAACTGTCAAAAGATGCTTTCACTGTGGAAGGAAGAATCACTTAGCCAAGGATTGTTTTTACAAACCAGCTGTTGCAAAACAGACTGTGCATCACACAAAATCAAATCCTAAACAGGCAAAACACTCAAAAGTGAAACCTTCCACAGCAGCTCCAAAGAGAACAGTTGATCACAGACTCTCAAAAGTTAATAAAAAACAGTCCACACATCAAAAACAAGTTTTGGCAAAGCCTAAATCAAGTTTTAAACAAATATGGTGTGTCAAGGACAAATCTGTTGCTCAAACTGCTAATGCAAAAGATCAGACTGCTAAGTCAAAATCTGATGCTGTTAGTGCAAAAACTGAAACTGTTAGCACTACAAACACAGCTCAAGCTGCTGGGCACCAAACTGGAGCTGCTAGTGAATCATCTGAGACTGTCAGAAGAAAAGATGATCAAAATAATTGGATACCTCATATTATCACTAAATACTCTCCAAAGACTCCATCAGTAGATCTCACTAAATACAAGAAGTCAAAAACAGTTTTTAGTTATGTCAATGTACAAGGCCAACCCAAAACCAATTTGGTTTGAGTTTACTCCACTACTAACTAAGCTGTTATTTGTGCAGGGCAACCACAGGTCTCCTCATAGGACAAGATGGCATCTGGACAGTGGATGCTCTAGGCACATGACAGACAATTCTGAATGCTTGTCAAATTTCAAAGGATTTGATGGAGGTTTTGTCGCATTTGGAGGCAATTCAAAAGGAGGTAAGGTTACAGGTAAAGGTACTGTAAATGCAGGCAACATGACATTCCATGATGTTTTGTATGTTGAACAGCTTAAGTACAATTTATTGAGTGTCTCTCAAATCTGTGACAAACAAAACATTGTTCTGTTCACAGATTCTGAGTGCATTGTTCTTTCAAAGGATTTCAAAATTCCTGAAAATCTTGTTTTACTTAGAACACCAAGAAAGGACAATGTTTACTGCCTAGACACAGCTCTTTTGACTAAATAAAATACTTTAAGCTGTTTAATATCCAAAGCATCATCAAATGAGTCTGCTCTTTGGCATAGAAGGATGTGTCACATGAACTTCAAGTCCATGAATGAGTTAGTTAAAAAGAATCTGGTAAGAGGTTTACCACAAAAGGAGTTCATTTGTGATGATCATTGTGTAGCATGTCTTAAAGGTAAGAAACACAAAACTTCTCATAAGGCCAAAGAAGTAAATTCAATCTCATCTGTTCTTCAGCTGTTACATATGGATCTATTTGGTCCAACATCTGTTTTGAGTTTGAATAAAAGGGCATACTGTTTAGTCATTGTTGATGATTTCACCAGATTTACTTGGGTTTACTTTCTTAGGTCCAAAGATGAAACTGCTGAGCTTGTTAAGTCTTTTATACTTAAGATAGAAAACCAATCCAATTCCAAAGTTAAGGTGATAAGATCAGACAATGGAACTGAATTTAAAAATCAAATTCTAAACAGTTTCTGTGAGTCCAAAGGTATTGCTAGACAATATAGTGCACCAAGAACACCACAGCAAAATGGTGTAGCTGAAAGAAAGAATAGAACATTAATTGAGGCTGCTAGAACAATGTTAGCTGATTCCAATCTGCCTATGACTTTCTGGGCAGAAGCTGTTAATACAGCCTGTTATGTTCTAAATAGGGTTCAAGTAGTTCAATCACAAGGGAAAACTCCCTATGAGCTATTCCACAACAGAAGTCCCCTAATAGCTTTCTTCAAGCCTTTTGGATGCCCATGTACTATTCTTCACACTAAGACTCACTTAGGGAAGTTTGAGAGTAAGGCTGAAGAAGGATTTTTTGTAGGATACTCAACTCAAAGCAAAGCCTATAGAGTATACAACAGTGTGTCTAAAACAATTGAAGAAAGTGCCAATGTTGAATTTAATGAAAATACTGCTAACATCAAAGGCACTGGTCCTGATTGGTTATTTGATTTAGATTCACTAACAAATTCTCTGAGCTTTGCTGAGTTTACTGCAGAAGCTGATGCATACAGGGTTGAAGCTGCTAACACAAATTCTCATGCTGCCAATACAATTTCTCATGCTGTTAGCACAAAGTTTCAGACTGCTGCAGATTCAACAAGTTGGGATGATTTCACCACTTTACCACTTCTGTCATGTGATCCTCCAGGGGTCCTGAGCACTCAACATGATGCAATTCCAGACACTGAAGTGCCATTCCCAAGTCCTGACAGCACAGCTCAAACACAAAAGGAAACAGCTCCAGTTTCTAGGCTAGCAGTCCCAACAGCTTCTCAAGCTGTTAGCCTAGAAACTCAAGTTGTTCCAGAAACTGAACCATT
>JAANYP010004238.1:71348-184258 GCA_020465985.1 Centrapalus pauciflorus
AACAGCTCCATACAGACAAAGATGCCATAGATGTGGACATTCATCTATACAGATCCCTTATAGGATCTCTCATGTATCTAACATCTTCTAGACCTGATATAATGTTTGCTGTCTGTGTGTGTGCCAGGTTTCAATGTTCACCAAAGGATTCTCACTTGGTTGCTGTTAAGAGAATCTTCAGATACCTTAAAGGCCAACCACATTTAGGCCTATGGTATCCCAAAGACTCTCCTTTTGAACTAACCGCCTATTCTTACAGTGACTATGGTGGTTGCAACATTGACAGAAAATCCACAACTGGTGGATGTCAATACTTAGGAGCAAGACTGGTCTCTTGGCAATGCAAGAAACAAACAACTGTCTCCACATCATCCACTGAAGCAGAATATGTAGCAGCTGCAAGCTGCTGCTCCCAGGTAATGTGGATTCAAAATCAGCTAAGAGACTATGGTATGAATTTCTTATCCACTCCTATTTATATTGACAATTCAAGTGCCATTAGCATTGTGCAAAACCCAGTGAAATTCCCAAAAACCAAGCATATAGAAATCAGATTTCACTTCATCAGAGATAGTAATGAAAAGAAGTTAATCCAAGTTACCAAAATACATACAGATGATCAGCTAGCTGATCTATTTACCAAACCTTTTGATGTAGGAAGGTTCACTTTCCTAATATCAAACATTGGTATGGTAAACATGGATTAATTGGTTTCTATTATTATCAACTCAATATGCTAATTTAAGGGGGAGACACTGTTCTATTGAAAAGTTGCACAATTTTACACTAACAGCATGAGTCTTTTCTCATGCTGCTAGTTCATTTTCTCGGACTGCTAGTTATTTTCACTTGATCTGTCAAAGTGTGCAGGGTATTTAGGTAATTTTCAAGTGTGTGCGCGGGACCTAACCTTTTCGAAACCTTTAAAGGTCCCAGTTTCGTTCAGTTGTAACTACCAGTTACATATTCTTCTTCCACGGCCTTCAGTTTTCTCTCTGAACGATACACACACTCTTTTCAAACCCTAAACCCCAAACCGTCGTTTCTTGATCAATGGAGTTCGTAAAAGAACACAACTGCCTCCCATACACCCTGAAACACACTGACCTTCAACCGTTCCATGAGATGATGGACTTCCTCAGGCACTCCCATATCCACTATGCCCTCAATATTAACCCCACTATATACATATCTCATATTGAGCAATTCTGGAATCATGCCTATGTTCAAACCATCAATGGAGTGCCTACCCTGACTTCCACAATCGATGGTACTACCATCAATATCACTGAGGAGTCCATCAGAAGTCATCTGCATCTTCAAGATGCCACGTGTATAAAAGACCTATCTCTTACTGCTTTACACTTTGGTCTTCAAAATATTGGATATAGGGGCCCTGCTGATTCTTTTACTTTCTTGAAAGCACACTTTTCTCCTAAATGGAAATATCTTGTGCATATTATTCAGCAATGTTTAAGCCCCAAAAGAACTGGTTGGTCAGAATTTTCTTCAAATATTGCCACTGCCTTAGTGTGTTTTTCTACTGGCCAACAGTTCAATTTCTCAAATATGATCTTTCAAGGAATGTTAAGGCATCATTCCCTGAAGAATGAGAAATTTTTGATGTATCCTCGATTTTTGGCAAAAATAATTGCACACACCTGCACTACTTCTAATTTACATAAGAGGATATATGTTTCCCATAGGCACTCACTATCTTCAATCAAAAGGCTGATAAAGCCAAGTGCCAATTTTGTCAGCATTGATGCTCCATTGCCCTCTGCAATGATGAACATCATCACAAGAAACAGAGGAGAGGGGCCTGAGCAGACACAGCCTAACATTACTGCTTCAACCCCAGGACCCCAACCCACTCCTCATGATACACATATTCCCTCTGATCCTTTTGTACAGCCCAAACGCCCACTCAGATACTTATATAAAAGGAAAAGGGGACCAGGAGCTCCTTCCTCCTCCTCCCCTAGACAAGAGCCATATATCCCTGTGCAGGAGGATCCTTCTGCACAGAATATCCAAAGGGAACCAATTGAGGACACTCCCAACCTCAATCAGGAGGTGAACATCTCTTCTGAGACTGTTCATATGGGTTTTGTGGCTGGCACTACTGATGTCTCTGCACAAGAGGCACAGGACAGGGCCAACATCTCTAAGACCACACCCATGGCAACAGCAAGTGTGCAAACACGAGCTGGAAGTCCCCAGTACCAAGAAAAGAGGGGCCCAGAGGTTTCTACTTCTGGTGCTAATGTCAGTGATAGACCACAAACACCCCTGGTGTTATCTGATCTTGAGACTAGCCTGCAACTGATGCTCTTAACGGATCCAAAGCTGAAACCTGTTGTAACAATGTTGGAATACCAAATGTCCATCATTGCTGCACATGGGGCACAAATTCATGCACTCAAACAGGCAGAAGCTGCTCACAATCAGAAATTGGCTAATCTACACAAAGGATTTACTCTTTGTGGAAATAAGCTCATCAAACTAGAGCAGTTGATTCAAACCCATGTGGTAAAGGTTGTAGGTCCTTCTGACCAAACCAATGCTTCCAAAAAGGGGGAGAATCAGGAAGTTCCTCAACCAGTCCAAGCAGCTCCAACTCCAACAGTCCAAGCAGCATCAACAGCTCCATCTTCTAGGCTAGCAGTCCCAACAGCTTCTCAAGCTGTTAGCCTAGAAACTCAAGCTGCTTCTACAAGAGCAACTGGAGTTGTTATAAGAGAAGGCATTCAAGCTCCATCCAGTTCAGTTCAACCTACATCTTCTGCTACAAAAGATAAGGGCAAGGGTATTCTGATTGAGTCTCCAAAGCACAAATTTTCTACCAGAGAAGCCCAGATTGCCTTTGATGCTGAGATTGCCAGAAAGTTAGCAGAAGAACAAGATCAGGCCTTAGACCAGCAAACCCATGCCCCAATGCAAGATGATGAAACCTTAGGAGATTACCTAAGAGGGTTTGTGGTAAAGCAAGGTGAAAGGAAGAGGAAGATGCCAACTGGGCATACCAAGGCTGAGAAGAGAAGATTCTTAATCAATTTTGCCGTTGCAGCAGATATTCCAAAGAAAATTGCTCAGTCTATGACTACTGAAAGGCTGCAGGAAATACATGATAAAGAAATGGAGAAAAGAAAGAAAACAAGAGTCTCTTCAGAAGTTCAGCCATTACCAAAAGTTCAACCGTCCCAATCAGTCCAACCATCAACGAAACCAGTCCACCCTGAAGCTGCCAATGCACCTGCTCCCACTGAGAAACCAGTCCAACCTGAAGCTGCCAATGCACCTGCTCCCACTGATCAACCTACTGTTTCTGTTCCATCATCTGTTAAGAGGGTGATCTTTCAGCACCATTTGCAAAAGGCTATGGAGATAGAAAAGTTGATTGATCAACATGATTTCACAAAGCCAGAAATCAACTACTGGTTTGCTAAGTCATTGGATGAAAGGAATTTAAGGGTCAAGTTTGTGATAAGGAGAGAATCTGGACCAGAAGAGGAGTTTGATACATTCTGGCAGATGGTTCATAAGCTGACCAGGGATGAGCTGATAAAGATGTACCACATAGGATCTGTTTCACAAGTGAGATCTGATCTTCCACAAGTAAAACAACTTATCAGAGATCTAAGTTCAGTTGCTGATCCTGAATTTGCAAGAAAAGAAGTAGAAGATGCTGAGAAGAAAGGGAAACAGATCAAGGAAGTTCATATTTTTGTCAAATCCAGAACCTACAGAATCACATTCAAAGATGGGTTTGGTATTTTCTTCAATCTCGAGTTTTATAATTTTTCAAAAGATATGCTGCTCCAAATAAAATCAGTTAGGATATCTTGTGATAAAGAAGAGATGAAGAGAGAATTATTGAAGGCTGTAGATCAGAAGCTTGCACAGTTGTAAGTTTTTGAAAGCCTTGGTTTGTATATAACAGTTTACTTATTCATTTCCTTATTTGTATAGAACTTAAAGTCTTGTATAAAGAATTTAAGTTAGGGGGAGATTGTTGGGAAATAGTTTAAGTATACTCAAGCTGTTAGTTTAGACTTCTCAGACTGTTAGTAGAGTTTCTATGTAAATACAAAGTTCATGCTGCTAGTTGAAGAAACTCGAGCTGCCAGTGTAAAAGTTCAAGCTGCCAGAGCAAAACAACTCAAGCTGCTCAGTTCATGCTGCCAAGTCATTCAAGCTGCTCAACAATTTCATAAACAGAATGTGCTGATTTTCAGGGAAGATATCTACACGAAGATTCCAGCATATCTACTATCAGAGAAGTCATAGTCCTTCAAGGAAACACGTCCATAAAGCAATATAAATAGACAGAATATTGTATAGAAGAAATACATATAGAGAGAGAAGTTTTCTGCATTTTTGAGTCTGTAATTGCTTTATTGTTTAAGTTTTCTTAAGCCTCTAAGGTTGTAAAACCCTAAGAACAGTCTGTGTTCTTCGTCTAATCAAAACAGATTAGAGGTGATTGTAATCATTGAATTCAGCAATACAAACAGTCTTGATTACTTCTTATGTTTTAAGCTTAATTGTTTCTGAAAGTTTTTGTTAAAATAATTAAGTGTTATTCCGCAAACTTCTTAATTAAACTTTGATTCAAAGCAAGATTATTGATTTATACTCTAATAAATTCAAATCAGTTAATCTTGGTTATTCATAATTTTCATAATTTTTAGATCCTGACATTATACCTTATGTATTATAAGTTGTAACAACGGTAAATGATTTATTAGTAGTATAGATACTTCGACGGATACATTTTGGTTTGTATATTTTTTAAATCAAACCATATTAATGTAGCGAAATAATAACGATAGAACAAGTAAAGCGGTATGCGTAAATTAAAATGTAATAACATAAAATAACAATTAAATCAAAATGAATAAAACCCCAAAACATTTAGAATAAAACGATAGCATGAATGCCACTATACGTAACAAAATAATTAAATTAAAATGCCTAAATGTATATACTTTTCTCATAAAAATTATAATTAAATAAAAATACATTAATATAATTAAATAGTTAGATTAAATGTATAAAAGATAAAAATGTATAAATATTTTTAGGAATAAAACGAAGTTAAAAAAATTTTAATAAATAAAATGGTTTTACAAAAAAAGACTTACATTAAATAAATTTAGATATACAATTTAGGACAATTTTAACTAATTTTTTTTTGATATTACATATAAATAATAATATTATAAGTTTTTTAAATTAACATTTCAAAATTTAAACAAAAAATAAAATTTCGTTAAAAAGACTTTAATTGAAAATAAATTACATAGTTGTGAGACCAAAATTGTTATTGTGAAAAGGACAAACCGTCATTTAGAAAAAGTTATAAGACAGAGTGACCATTTTTACAAGTAAATAGTTTTTTAAATGACCATTTATGCAATTTTTAAAGACTATGGCCGATATCCATAAATTTGACCAAACCACATTGACCATTTTTGTAATTTACTCTTAATTCTATAATCTATCTATCTATATTAATGATAAAAAGAATAACTATTCTACCATGTGTCGTCATCCTTTTTGTATGAAGTCAAGATGGGCATGGAATTGATTTTATTTCTTTTAAGGACAAACCTTACCTTATTTCTCTCTCTTTCGATCAAAATGTTGGGTTCTTGCCAAGCTAGCTACTATTGTTTTGCGGGCAGCATCAACAATAGCTATTAAGAAGTTCTCTACTTCTATTGCCATGTGCCCATGTGGCATTGCCTCCTACAGTTATTTGGTACATATATTTTTAAATCTATAATTAATTCATATAAACATAATTTAAATCATATCTAATCAAATCAAAATCTAAACTAAATCTTATTTAATATAAAACTCAATTTTGAACTTGAATTTATATTTATATTTAAGTTTATTATATTATATAAGTAGATGTAAACTATAAATTGAATAAAATATTTTTAAAATTTATCTTACAAAATGCATAAAATTAATTTTTTAAATTTACACTCATGTTATACATGAGTTTATAGACTAGTTAATTACTAAAGTTGTCAATTCTGGTCTAGAAAAATGTTTGAAGATATTTTACTGATAAATAAATATTTTCATATTTACGTTTTTATTAATCGTTAAATTTTTTTAAAAAAAAAATTCTTAGGGTGTGTGTGTGTGTGGTTTTTTGGTATTTTCTTTCAACATGTGAACATATAGAATCCACCATCATTTGTAAAGATAACATGTCATTTTCTTATCCATAACAGTTACAAACAAATGATTGGTTAGAAGTGAAAGTATGATGTGAGTATGTGACGAAAGTTCCAGTTTTCAGGAGGTTCATTGTATATTTTTAAGTTGGTCAAATACGACATAAACCGACTATTATAAAAAAATAATTCATATATTACACACAAGAATGAGGTTTAATTGAGAATCAATTGTTTATCGGAGAAATACAATGCATTCAGTGCAAAACACTCTAATATGATTTTATTGAACACACACACACACACATATTGGATTGGGTTCACATGAGAACCCCTCGTTACCGTGAGAACGTGAGAACCACTCTAAAAATTGTGCATCCACAATATAAAATTGTGCATTTGATACTAAAATTAAATGTTTTCGATATATTTATGCATTTCATGTAAAAATTTACGCATCTCATGCTATAATTTATCCATTTTATGTACGAATTGTGCATTTAAGAAATTTTGTGCATTTGATGTTCAAATGTGTGCATTTAGTTTATAATTTAATGAATGTAAGTTTTAAATGTAATTTTAGTGTTAAATTATGATATTTATTAATATTTAAGACTAATAATGATTTTAAGTAAAACTTTTAATTTTAAAATTTGTGCATTTGATGTACAAATTTGTGCATTTTGAAGTGGTTCTCACGGTAACAAGGGTTCTTACCGGAACCCAACCCTATATATATATATATATATATATATATATATATATATATATATATATATATATATATATATATATATATATATATATATATATATATATATATATATATATATATATATATATATATATATATATATATATATATATATATATTAATATATATATATATATATATATATATATAGAATCAGGTTCATCAGCGTACCTATGAGATTCCAGCGTACCCTAATGTGAATGATCATTCACATGTATATTT
This sequence comes from Centrapalus pauciflorus, assembly GCA_020465985.1. Lineage (NCBI taxonomy): Eukaryota > Viridiplantae > Streptophyta > Magnoliopsida > Asterales > Asteraceae > Centrapalus > Centrapalus pauciflorus. The sequence goes on from JAANYP010004238.1 coordinate 78,522, forward strand.
TTTTAATAGACATGTATAAGACAACATTATAAGACTTTTTTTCAAAAGGAGCCACATCATAAATCTTGTGAATGGTAAAAAAAGATCATGTGAATGATCATTCACACCATTCACATAAATATACATTGAGCATTCACATAATTTTTAAGGACACAGAAAATGTGAATCTATGTGAAATTCATATATCATGCGTATAACATTAAATTAAACATGGTTATGTGAAATTTTTTTTTAAAAAGTGTTTTAAGGTTGGTACCTTCGGGTGCACTTGATTTCGAGAGGTACTTATTTGAACATGACTCTCTCTTTCTCTCTCTCTCTCTCTCTCTCTCTATATATATATATATATATATATATATATATATATATATATATATATATATATATATATATATATATATATATTTTGGGATCATTGCAGAACCTAAACTTAGTGTAGAACTGTAGAACCAATCTAAACAATTGGATTATAATATAACACTAGGGATAAGATAGTAATTATGCAACTAACATGAAATTAATAGTAGCCTACCAAGTTTGACTGCACACTTTGACCATTTTTTACTCTTTTAATATCGAATGTGCATGCAGTGTTGCATATATGATATATTATATTACTTCGACGTTGAATATGCGATATAAACTGTAATTCGACATTGAATGATCTCGATATAATATATTGAATGGTCGTGTCGGTAAAAAAATTTTTTACAAAAAATAAACTTGTAAAATTTTTTCGAAAAATATATATAATGACCTTTCTCGTTAAATCCACCAACTTTGACTACTAATTTTGACCGTTATTTTGGCTTTGTTAATATTAAATATACATGCAATGTTGCATATATGATATATAGTATTACTTCGCGTTGAATATACGATATCAAGTGTTCATTCGACATTGAATGATCGCGTCATGCTATATTGCATCGTGATCTGGGTAAAATTTTTTTTTTTACGAAAAATAAACACGTAAAATTTTTTCGGAAAAAATATATCATGACCGGTCTCGTTTTAAAGAGTATAAAATTCTCGTTTTTATGGTATAATTTTTTTGATTTAAAAATTAATCATATTAATGTTATTTTAATTTAAAGAAAAAAGATAATTATTTTGCTAATGTCAATTTCTTTTGCTATTTCCAATCTTTTCCATATTTACCCAATTAAATTATTACTAATACCAATTTTTTTATCACTAATTCGACGCTCAATCATTTTAATCAAACCATTAAATTAATCTAATTTATTGACGATATTAGTTCTACAGTTCTATACTAAATTTAGGTTCTGCAACGATCCCATCTATATATATAGTTCGAGAGAGTATCACTCATTATGCAGCGCACCAGAAGGTATCACCTTAAAAAAAACTTTTTCATAAACATGTTTTAATTAACATTCTGAACATAACACGTAAATTTCACATATATTCACATCTTCTAGCTCCTAAAAAATGATGTGAACGTAAACTTACATAAATTTGTATATATGTAAACGTGCATTTATTTGATGCGTGATTTCATGCATTTTGAATGTGTGGATTTACATGATATTCATATATCATCTGTGTAATGTTAATTAAAACATGTTTATGAAAAATAATTTTAAGAATGATACACTCTGGTGTGCTGCGTAATAGGTGGTACTCACTTGAATATATATATATATATATATATATATATATATATATATATATATATATATATATATATATATATATATATATATATATATATATATATATATATATATATATATATATATATATATATATGTATATATATATACAAGTAGTATACCCGCGCAAACCAGCGGCGACATAACCCTTTATCCTTAATCTATTTATTTAAAAAAACTAGATTTATAAAAATCAAAACACGTTCAACTAAGTTCATAATCGATTTTGGGTTCAAATTTTGTTAGATAGAACAAAGTCAATCTTCACCCACGAGAAAATAACAAAACTATTTTTATCAATGATAACCATCCCACTTACAAATAGTTTTTCTATGAACCATTCCATTTATAAATGTTTTCATTTAACTAACACATATACATAAATCTCACCATGAAATCAAATAAACCTGCAACTTTATAAATTGGTTGGTCGAATCATGCCCCAAGGATTAAATGAAGATTTACTCCTGTCATTAACAAAGGTGCATCTATTGGCAAAAATAAGCACATGGCCACGGAATGGAGGATCCCTATCTGATGTGCACTTTTCGAAGGGCTAACCTTCTCCATAATCTAGCAATGACTAAGAAAACCTCCACACACCATGCATAAAGAAAGACGCACGCAATCAAAATCTGTACTACATTTTGTTTCAGCATGTTTTGTTCGTGTGCAATCTACAACATTATGATTCAGATCACCTACACTTTTTGGAAAAAAAACAGTAACAATTGTGAATTCCTACTATTGTAGTGACACTCTTCTTCACAAAGGATTCAAGTCCAATTGGATCACTTTGTAACGTAACGTCTACCACTCCCTGATTTAACTTGCAATCTTGATAGTGTGGAGAACGACCTTTCTTTACATAAAAAAGTCTAAAAAAAACATATAAATCAAGCTGTGAAACATTCTCCCTACTGGCTATCAAGAAATCGCAACTCAAGCCTAGAAATGATCTCAACGGCAAGTTAAATATTAATAATAAATTGTTAGAATCAATTTTAGATTGATGAATTTAATATGTCTAGGGTGTAATTTGTAATTAATGCATAGTTGACTTTTGCATATAAAGATAATATTCTTTTGTAAATGGTACAGGACTGAACATTGTAATTGCACGAATTTGTTTGCACGGAATTCTAAGAAGATTACGGCTACAATGTTCTCAATTGTTCATCATCTCTGTAATCATCTTTTGGTGCTATAAATCATTCAGTTAGTGTTTCTGGTCTTTGTAATTGTTTGTATTGAATGATTGATTAATCAAGAATAACAATTGGTATCAGAGACAAAAATGGATTAAAATTGATTGTTTTTGAAAAAAATTTCACTGTTTCATTGCAAATTTTGAAAAATCGAAAAACCCTTAGGGTTTTTGATTCTGTGTGAAATTGATTGTGTAAGTTGGATCGAAGATCAAGGATTGAAAAACGAACAATTGAATATAATTTCAATCTGCAATTCAAAACACACAAAAAGTTTGATAGAAACAGGGTGTTTTATCTGAAAAAACACAAAGTGTTCTCATAAAAAGTGTTTATTATTGAAAAACACATCTTCGATTTCAATTTGGGATCATTTTATGCATTTTAAGTGAAATCAGTGGAATCTGGACTTGAATTTTTTTAAAAATCTAAAACTCGAATTTGGTTAAGTTCATGTTTTAATCGAGCTGAAAAGGTTCTTTAATCGAGTTGAAAGCTGTTTCATTCGAGTTGAACAAGTGTTATATTCGAGTTGAAAAACAGTTGCAATCGAGTTGGGATGTTATTTCAATCGAGTTGAATTTCATTTCAATCGAGTAGGACATAACTCCATTCGAGTTGGAAGGAAGTTTTATTCGAGTTTGATAAAAAAACTGTCAAGTGAAATTAAGTTTAATTCGAGTTTAATCAATCATAGTTCATATTGATTCGAGTTCTATGTTATTTCATCCGAGTTTTATTGAAGTATCATTCGAGTTTTATCAACTCATCATGTGAGTTGAATTACTAATCCTTTGATTGATTTCTTCTAGATTCGAGTTTCATTCATTACAATTCGAGTTGATTCAATTCATTGTTCGAGTTTTACCACTCTTTGATCGAGTTTGATCCCATTCATTTCAAGTTTAATTCCATAATCATTCGAGTTTGATCAACTTATCAACAAGTTTGATCAATTTCTCAATTTCAATCAATTCCCATATAAAAAATCTTGGAAGATTCATTTTAGTAAGTCAAAATGTCAAAAGATGCACTAGCCATCGGGTCGGAAACCAAACCTCCAATTTTATACAGAGGTGAATATATACAATGGAGGGAGAGATTCCTTGAATTCATCAGTTTCCATGACCTTTCAGAAGAAATACTGAAATCATTAAATGAAGGACCAACTGTTTTCCTTGAGACCATACCTGCAGTACCAACCGCCAACCCTCCTATCCCAGAAAGAATAGTAGAGGTCACAAACCTTAATGAAGCACAAAAACGCAGAAAACTGGGTGACAAGACTGCCATAAAGCACTTGCTGATTTCAATCCCCATTGATATATATATATATATATATATATATATATATATATATATATATATATATATATATATATATATATATATATATATATATATATATATATATATATATATATATATATATATATATATATATATATATATATATATATATATATGTATATATATATATATATATGTATATATATATATATATATGTATATATATATCAGTCTAACCAATACAAAAACAACTAAATCCATCTGGGATGAGGTATGTAAATTGATGAGAGGTTCATACAACTTTTGAAAACTTCAGAGCAAGAGAAGGAGAATTGCTGGAGAGTACGTATCTGAGGTTCGTCAATCTGGTCAGTGAGATGAAGAGGAATGGTGTGACAAAGTCAAATTTGGATATAAATGTCAAATTCCTGAACGTGCTGAATCCGGAGTGGGATAAGTTGTCAGGATCTTAACTTAACTAACCAAGACTAACTGATTTGAATTTATCAGAGTATAAATCAATAATCTTGCTTTGAATCAAAGTTTAATTAAGAAGTTTGCGGAATAACACTCAATTATTTTAACAAAAGCTTTTAGAACTCATAACAGATAAACATAAATAAGTAAATCAAAATTGCTTGTATTGCTGACTTCAATGATTACAATCACCTCTAATCTGTTTGATTAGACGAAGAACACAAATTGTTCTTAGGGTTTTACAACCTTAGAGGCTTATGAAAACTTAAACAAAAAGCAACTACAATTTTGAATACGCAGAAACTTCCTATTGAATAGAAAAACCTATTCTATGTATTTATAATGCTTTTCTGATTTGTTTCCTTGAAGGACTCTGACTTCTCTGATTGTAGATATGCTGGAATCTTCATGTAGATATTTCTTCCTGAATATCAGCACTTTCTGTTTATGAAATCGTTGAGCAGCTTGAAACACTTAACAGCTTGAGTAGGGCAGCTTGAGTGAAATGCTCTGGCAGCATGAACTTTTGTACTAGTAGCTCGAGTTTCTTCAACTAACAGCATGAACTTTGTATTTACACAGAAATTCTACTAACAGTCTGAGAAGTCTAACTAACAGTTTGAACTACTTGGAATATTTCCCAACAATCTCCCCCTAACTTAAATTCTTTATACAAGACTTTAAGTTCTATACAAATAAGGAAATAAACAAGTATACTGTTATTTACAAACCAAGTCTTTCAAAAACTTACAACTGTGCAAGTTTCTGACTTACAGCCTTCAAAAATTATTTCTTTAGATCCTCTTTATCACAATATATCCGTGCAGACAGCATCTGAAGAAGTATATCCTTTGGAAGATCAAGAAACTCAAAATTGAAGAACATACCAGAACCATCTGTAAATCTGATTCTGTAGGTCTTTGATTTAACAAACAGATCAACCTGTTTGACCTTCATCTCCTTTGCATTTTCTATATCTTTTCTTATAGATTCAGGATCAAAAATACTCTGTAGATCTTTAATGGCTTGCTTGACTTGTGGGAGGGAAGATCTGACTTGAGTAACAGTCCCAACTTGATACATCCTTGTAAGCTCATCTCTTGTCATCCTTTCAGCCATATGCATTATGCTTTTATATTCTTTATCAGGACCAGTTTCTCTACTTACTACAAAATGATATCTTAAGTCAATGTTATCCATTGACTTAGCATACCAGTAAGTAATAAGAGGTTTTGAGAAATCATGCTGGTCAAGAGACTTCTCTATCTCCATTACTTGTTGCAGCTGATGCTCAAAAAGCACCCTTTTGACCTGATCAAGCTTTGCTTGTGAGATTGGCTCTGTTTGAGGAATAGGAGCAACAACTTGAACTTCTTGGGAGACTTTGGCTACCTTGCGTTTTCCCATTTCCTTATCATGGATATCTTTCAGCCATTCTGTGCTCATAGACTGAGCCATCTTCTTTGGAATACTTGCTGCAAAGGCAAAATTAATTAGAAATCTTCTATGCTCAGCCTTTGAATGCCCTGTTGGCATCTTCCTCTTCCTTTCCCTTGCTTGACCACAAACCCTCTTAGGTAGTCTCCTAAGGTTTCATCATCTTGCATTGGGGCATGGGTTTGCTGGTCTAAAGCTTTATCTTGTTCTTCTGCTAACTTTCTGGCAATCTCAACATCAAAGGCAATCTGGGCTTCTTTGGTAGAAAATTTGTGCTTTGGAGACTCTATAAGAATGCCCTTGCCCTTATCTTTTGTAGCAGAAGTTGTAGCTTGGACTGAACTGATGGGAGCTTGAAAACCTTCTCTTATAACAACTCCAGTTGCTTTTGAAGAAGCAACTTGAGTTTCTAGGCTAACAGCTTGAGAAGTTGTTGGGACTGTTAGCCTAGATACTTGAACTGTTGGAGCTGCTTGGACTGATTCTGTTGGAGCTGCTTGAACTGCTTTAGGGATCTCCTGATTCTCCCCCTTTTTGGAAGCATTGGTTTGGTCTGGAGGACCCACAATCTTTGCCACTTGGGTTTGAATCAAACGCTCTAATTGAATGATCTTATTCCCACAGAGGGTAAACCCTTTATGGAGATAATCCATTCTCTGATTTGAGCCGCTTCTGCCTGCCTCAGTGCAATGATTTGTGCTCTCTGTGCAGCAATGATGGACTGATGATATTCCAACATTGCTACAACAGGTTGCAGCTTAGGATCCGTTAATAACATAAGTTGCAGACTAGCCTCAAGATCAGCAAACGTATGTGGTGCTTGTGATCTATCACTGGCATGAATACCAGAAGTAGAAACCTCTGGGCCCCTCTGTTCTTGGTTCTGGGGACTTCCAGCTGGTGTTTGCACACCTGCTGTTGCCATGGGTGTGGTCTTAATGATGTTGGCACTGTCCTGTGCCTCTTGTGCAGAGACAGCAGTAGTGCCAGCCACAGAACCCATATGAACAATCTCTGGTGAGATGTTCACCTCCTGATTGAGGATGGGAGTTTCCTCACTGGGTGCCCTTTGGATATTCTGTGCAGAAGTGTCCTCCTGCACAGGGTTATTTGGCTCTTGTCTGAGGGCTGAGGAGGAAGGAGCTCCTGGTCCTCTTTTCCTTTTATATAGTTGTAGTGGGGATGAGGGCTTAACAAAAGGTACTGAAGGCATTTGTGTATCATGAGGAGTGGGTTGGGGTCCTGGGGGTGAAGCAGTAGTGTTAGGCTGAGCCTGCTCAGGACCCTCTCCTCTGTTTCTTGGAATGATGTTCATCATTGCAGAAGGCAATGGAACATCTACACTCAAAAAATTGGCACTTGGCTTTAAAAGCCTTTTAATAGAAGATAGTGAGTGCCTATGGGAAACATGTATCCTCTTATGTATATTAAAAATTTGTGCAAGTTTTTGCAATTATCTCTGCCAAAAATCGAGGATACATCAAAAATTTCCCATTCTATAGGGAATGATGCCTTAACATCCCCTGGAAAATCATATTTGAAAAATTGAACTGTTGGCCTGTTGAAAAGCACACGAAGGCAGTGGCAATGTTTGATGAAAATTCAGACCAACCAGTTCTTTTAGGGCTAATACACTGCTGAATAATGTGCACAAGATATTTCCATTTAGGAGAAAAATGTGCTTTAAAGAAAGTAAAAGAATCAGCAGGACCCCTATATCCAATATTATAAAGACCAGTGTGTAACTCATTAAGGGATAGGTCTGTTATACCTGAGGCATCTTGAAGATGCAGATGTTGGCGAATGGATTCCTCAGTCACTGTGATGGTAGTGCCATCGATATTGGATGTCATAGAAGAGACTCCATTGATGGTTTGTACAGAAGCACAGTTCCAGAACTGTTCAATATGAGAGATGTATATGGTGGGATTGATATTGAGAGCATGATTGATATGGGAACTTCGAAGGAATTCCATGATGTCATGGAACGGTGCAAGATCAGTATGCTTTAGAGAGTAGGGTAGGCAGTTGTGTTCTTTAACGAACTCCATTGAAGATCAATTGGAGATTTTAGGGTTTGAGAGATGTGCGTGGAAATTGTTTCAGAGAATCAATAAGGGTTCAGGAAGATATTTTGCAACTGGTAGTTACAATAGAACGAAACTGGAACCTTTAAAGGTTTTGAAAATATCTAAACCCGCGCACACACTTATGGAAATGACCATATTACCCTGCACACTTTGACAGATCAAGTGAAACAACTAATAGTCCGAGAAAATGAACTAGCAGCTTGAGAAAATACTCAAGCTGTTAGTTGAAAATTAGGTGACTGGTAATGAAACAGTGACTCCCCCTTAAACAAGCATATGTGCATAGAAAAAAAAAACAGATTAATCCATATTAACCATACCAATATTTGATACTAGGAAGGTGAATCTTCCTACATCAAATGGTTTTGTAAATAGATCAGCTAACTGATCATCAGTGTGAATTTTGGTAACTTGGATTAATTTCTTCTCATTTGTCCCTTATAAAATGAAATCTAATTTCTATATGCTTGGTTTTGGGAAATTTCACTGGATTTTGTACAATGCTAATTGCACTTGAATTGTCAATATATATGGGAGTGGATAGGAAATTCATACCATAGTCTCTCAGTTGATTTTGAATCCACATCACTTGAGAGCAGCAACTTGCAGCTGCTACATATTCTGCTTCAGTAGATGATGTGGAGACAGTTGTTTGCTTTTTGCACTGCCAAGAGACCAATCTTGTTCCCAAGTATTGACATCCACCAGTTGTGGATTTTCTGTCAATGTTGCATCCTCCATAGTCACTGTCAGAGTAGGCTGTTAGTTCAAGAGGAGAGTCTTTAGGATACCAGAGGCCTAATTGTGGTTGACCTTTGAGATATCTAAAGATTCTCTTAACAGCAACCAAATGAGAATCCTTTGGAGAGCATTGAAACCTAGCACACACACAGACATCAAACATAATATCAGGTCTAGAAGATGTTAGATACATAAGAGATCCTATAAGAGATCTGTATAAATGAATGTCCACATCTATGCCATCTTTGTCTGTATGGAGCTGCTTGTGAGGATCCATTGGAGTACTTGCAACTTTGGTGTCTTGATACCCAAACATTTCCAGTATGTCGTTAACATACTTTGATTGACTTATGAAAAGACCAGTGGGCTTCTGCTTGACCTGCAATCCTAGAAATAAAGTGAGTTCTCCCATTGAACTCATTTGAAACTTTTTGTGCATAAATGCGTCAAACTCTTTGCACAGACAATCATTTGTTGAGCCAAAGATGATGTCATCAACATAGATTTGTACAAGCAGAATCTCAGCTTTGATGGACTTTGTGAAAAGTGTTTTGTCCAGAGTGTCTCTCTTGAACCCATTCTGTAGAAGGTATGATGACAGAGTGTCATACCATGCTCTGGGGGCTTGATGGAGTCCATAGAGAGCCTTGTCTAGCTTGTAGACTCTGTCTGGATACTTGTAGTCCTCAAAACCAGGAGGCTGACACACATAGACCTCCTCTTCAATTGTGCCATATAGAAAAGCAGACTTCACATCCATTTGATACACTTTAAAACCTTTGAAGCTTGCATAAGCCACAAACAGTCTGATGGCTTCAATTCTTGCCACTGGGGCAAATACATCATCATAATCTATTCCTTCCTCTTGAGTGTACCCTTGTGCTACTAGTCTTGCTTTGTTCTTGATGACTATCCCTCTCTCATCTTTCTTGTTTCTGAACACCCATCTTGTACCAATTGCTCTCTTTCCTTTAGGAAGATCAACCAGTGTCCATACATTCTGAATCTTGAACTGTAGAAGCTCTTCTTGCATTGCCTCAATCCAGGATGAATCTTTCAAAGCTTCTGATGCCTTTTTAGGTTCTAGCTGAGACATGAAATAGGCATGTTCAAAAGCATCTAGACTGAATTCAGGAACTGCTTGTTCAGCAGCAGCAGTTTCATTGTGAACCATTTTCCTTGTTTGTACAGGTGTACTTGGATCACCCAGTATTTGATTGAGAGGATGATACTTGTCCCTCTGAGTGTAGGCTCTCTTTCTGTCTGGAAAGAAGATCCAAGGTTTGTATCATCTCCATCAGGACCAGTGGATGGTTCCGTTTCTGGAACAACTTGACTTGAATCTGGGACTGTTTCCCTTTGCGTTGGATCTGTTCTCTCAGGACTTGGGAGTGGCACTTCAGTGTCTGGATTTGTATCATTTTGAGCATTCAGAACCCCTGGAGGGTCACATGACAGAAGTGGTATAGTTGTATACTCATCCCAATTGTTTGAATCTGCAGCAGTTTGAAACTTTGTGTCAACAGCTTGAAAATTTGCATTGACAGCATGAGAATTTGTGTTGACAGCTTCAATTCTGTTTGCATCAGCTTCTGCAGTATACTCAACAAAGCTCAGAGAATTTGTTAGTGAATCTAAATCAAACAACCAATCAGGACCAGTGCCTTTGACATTTGCAGTATTTTCATTAAATTCAACATTGGCACTTTCTTCAATGGTTTTAGACACACTGTTATATACTCTATAGGCTTTGCTTTGATATGAGTATCCTACAAAGAAACCTTCTTCAGCCTTACTTTCAAACTTTCCTAAGTGAGTCTTAGTGTGAAGGATGGTACATGGACAGCCAAAAGACTTGAAAAAGGCTATTAAGGGTATTCTATTATGGAATAACTCATATGGAGTTTTCCCTTGTGAGTGAACAATCTGAACCCTATTTAGAACATAACAGGCTGTGTTGACTGCTTCTGCCCAAAAGGTCATTGGCAGTTTTGAATCAGCTAACATGGTTCTAGCAGCCTCAATTAATGTTCTGTTCTTTCTTTCAGCTACACCATTTTGCTGTGGTGTTCTTGGTGCACTATATTGCCTAGCAATACCTTTGGACTCACAAAAACTGTTTAGAGTATGATTTTTAAATTCAGTTCCATTGTCTGATCTTATCACCTTAACTTTTGAGTTGGATTGGTTTTCTATCTTAAGAATAAATGACTTAACTAGCTCATCAGTTTCATCTTTAGACCTAAGAAAGTAAACCCAAGTAAATCTGGTGAAATCATCAACAATAACTAAACAGTATGCTCTTTTATTCAAACTCAAAACAGATGTTGGACCAAATAGATCCATATGAATCAGCTGAAGAGCAGATGAGATTGAATTTACTTCTTTGGCTTTATGAGAAGTTTTGTGTTGCTTGCCTTTAAGACATGCTACACAATGATCATCACATATGAACTCCTTTTGTGGTAAACCTCTTACCAGATTCTTTTTGACTAAAACATTCATGGACTTGAAGTTCATGTGACACATCCTTCTATGCCAAAGAGCAGACTCATTGGATGATGCTTTGGGTATCAAACAGCTTAAAGTATTTGATTTGGATAAAAGATCTGTGTCCAAACAGTAGACATTGTCCTTTCTTGGTGTTCTTAGTAAAACAAGATTTTCAGGAATTTTGAAATCTTTTGAAAGGACAATGCACTCAGAATCTGTATGCAAAACAATGTTTTATTTGTCACAGATTTGAGTGACACTTAATAAATTATACTTAAGTTGTTCAACATATAAAACATCATTGAAAATCATGTTGTCTGCATTAACAGTACCTTTACCTGTAACCTTACCTCCTTTTGAGTTGCCTCCAAATGCAACAAATCCTCCATCAAAGCCTTTGAAATTTGACAAGCACTCAGAATTGCCTGTCATGTGCCTAGAGCATCCACTGTCCAAATGTCATCTTGTTCTATGTGGTGACCTGTGGTTGCCCTGCACAAATAAAAGCTTAGTTAGTAGTGGAGTAAACCCAAACCAAGTTTGTTTTGGGTTGTCCTTGTGCATTAACATAACTAAATACTGTCTTGGATTTCTTATACTTAGTAAGATCCACTGATGGAGTTTGTGGAGAGTACTTAGTTAGCACATGAGGTATCCAGGTATTTTGTCCATCCTTTTCAGTAACAGTCTCAGATGATCCATTACCAGTCTCATTTTTGAACCTACCAGTCTGAATTGAGTCTATTAGTGCTAACAGCTTGAGAATTTGCACTAGCAGTCTCAACTTTAGACTTGGCAGTTTCAACATTTTTATCAGCAGGTTCACCTGAGTTTGTATCTTTGACACACCATATTTGTTTAAAATTTACCTTTGGTTTAGCTAAAACTTGTTTTTGGTGTGTGGACTGTTTCTTATTAATTTTTGTGAACCCGTGATCTACTGTATTCTTTGGAACTGATGTAGCAGAAGGTTTGACCTTTGAATTTTTTACATGAGTAGAACTTGACTTTTTATGAATCACAATCTGTTTTGCAGCAGCTGGTTTATAAAAACAATCATTGGCCAAGTGATTTTTCCTGCCACAGTGAAAACACCTTTTGACTGTTTGAATTGAAGAACCAGTTTTATTAGATAGTTTCTGGTTCTTGTTCCTTTGATTTCCCCTTACCTGCTGTTGTTTGGGAAACTTTTGAACACCATGCTTTTGGCATGTGCAGACTGGAACATTTTTACCCCTTTTTGTATTCTTTGAAGAAGATGCAGTATTACAGTTAGAAGGTACAGAAACTTGTGGAGCAGCATGGCATACACTCATCTTCTCTTTTCCTTTCTTGTTGAGGATTTGGTTTGCTATAGGTGCACTCATTGTTTTGTGTTCTTGTTCAACTGCTGTGCACTCACAGTCTCTATTTTGAATCTGGTCTTCTTTAGATTTAGGACTGTTATCAAGGATAGGATCTACAGTAGTCATAGACTCATCTAGTGGTTCATTGACAAGCCTATCAGCAACCTCACTCATTGGATGAATGTATTTGTTGTTGTATGGAGGTGGAGTAGCCCTGTAGCCTATACCTTCTTTGGGATTAACCTGAGATTTTACCCTGTCTTTAAATTGGACTTCCATTAGGTGTTCCAGCTTTTGATTAGCCAATTTGAAGTTACCTAGATCTATATTGACAGATTCTAGTTTCTTATTAGCCTCTAACACCTTTTGTTCAGTCTCTTCTACCTTTTTATTTAGGGGTTCTATTTTCTTATTTAGCTCCTTTTTCTCCCACTCATGATATGTTCTATCATGTCCCATTTGAATCTCATTATCATTATAGTCATTGATCTGTTTTTCAAGATCTTCTATGGCTTGCATGTATTCATATCTCCTCTCTTCCATCTTAGCTAGAGTTTTGCACATGCTCTCATTATGGTCTCTGTACTTTTTAACCATATTTTTGCATGTTTGAGAGCAGAGTTTAGAATTTACCTCAGATGGTAGTTCAGTGGAGGAGACATTTGATGTTTCTGCCATTAGAGCTTGATTTTGAAACTCTTCCTCTGTCTGATCACTCCAGTCAAACACATTGTCTTCTTGAGAGACAAGTGCTTGTGATGATGAAGGCTAATTAGTCTGCTGAGGCCTTGATGATTGTTGACTTTGAGATCTGCATTCTCTGGCAAAGTGGCCAAGTTTATGACATTTGTAACACTCAACTTTTGACTTATCAAAAGCTGGTTTGCCTTCTGTTCTGGCTTGAAAGTTAGTCCTGCCAGTTCTTTTAAGAAACCTTTTGGCCCTCATGGTCAGCATTGCATGTTGCCACTTCAGATCCATCTCTTCAAGATCATCTGGATGAATTTGTTCTAGATCTTCAGCATTTAGTGCAAACAATCCATCATTGGCAACAAAAGCCTCATAGTGAGCCTCAGTAGAGTTGCCATCACCACCTGAAAAGGAATCACTGCAATTAGATTTTTCTGATGACATAAGTGCAGTATTGTGATTATAAGAGAGAGATTTCTTTTTAGTATCAATCTCAGTCTCAAACACTCTCAGACTATTGTACAGATCATCCCGTTCTATTTCATCAAGGGTGTCTTTTGTTCTCCATTGAGCAGCATAAACTGTCCATTCTTCTCCAAGAGATCTGAGAAACTTTCTGTTGACCTCATCTTGATCCAGGCTGACTTTTGCACTTTCCAGTTCACTTATCAGTTTGTTGAACCTGTCAAAGATTTGAGTAAGGTTTTCATTCTTGCCACCAGAAAAGTTCTCATACTGCTGTTTCAAAAGATCATTTTGATTTCTTTTGGTGCTGGCATTCCCAGCAAATCTTTTCTCTAAAGCATTCCAAAGAGAATGAGCAGTATAAAACTTTTTGAACTGATGTTGATAAGCATTAGAAATGGCTATTTGTAAAAGTGTAAGAAATTTTACTTCATTCATTCTAGCCTTTCTTTCAAGTTCAGTTTTTGGAGGAGTTTTGACTGGTTTTCCCTCATCATCAGGTTCTGGATCAACTACAGGAGGAAATTCAACAGCTTCCCATATGACATAATCAATGAATTGAATATGCTGTTGAATCCTGAGTTTCCACATCTCAAACTCAGTGGGCTTGAGCATAGGCACTTTTAGTCCTTGCCCAGATCCACTGCTGCTATTATCAAATTCCATTGCAAAAGATTAAAAATTTAAAAGAAAGCTTTCGACTTTGAAAAACAAAGAACGACCTGTGGCTCTGATACCACTTGTCAGGATCTTAACTTAACTAACCAAGACTAACTGATTTGAATTTATCAGAGTATAAATCAATAATCTTGCTTTGAATCAAAGTTTAATTAAAAAGTTTGCGGAATAACACTCAATTATTTTAACAAAAGCTTTTAGAACTCATAACAGATAAACATAAATAAGTAAATCAAAATTTCTTGTATTGCTGACTTCAATGATTACAATCACCTCTAATCTGTTTGATTAGACGAAGAACACAAATTGTTCTTAGGGTTTTACAACCTTAGAGGCTTATGAAAACTTAAACAAAAAGCAACTACAATTTTGAATACGCAGAAACTTCCTATTGAATAGAAAAACCTATTCTATGTATTTATAATGCTTTTCTGATTTGTTTCCTTGAAGGACTCTGACTTCTCTGATAGTAGATATGCTGGAATCTTCATGTAGATATTTCTTCCTGAATATCAGCACTTTCTGTTTATGAAATCGTTGAGCAGCTTGAAACACTTAACAGCTTGAGCAGGGCAGCTTGAGTGAAATTCTCTGGCAGCATGAACTTTTGTACTAGCAGCTCGAGTTTCTTCAACTAACAGCATGAACTTTGTATTTACACAGAAATTCTGCTAACAGTCTGAGAAGTCTAACTAACAGTTTGAACTACTTAGAATATTTCCCAACATAAGTATTCAATGATAATTCAACAAACAAAAGAGATTGACGACATGGACTTTCACATGGTATTTGAAAAGCTTAAAAACTACCAAGAAGTTGTTTTAAGGAAAATCTCAAGAAAGAAACAGGCTGAAAAAGCAACCGTTGATCCTTTAGCCTGTTGGCAGACAAGAAGTATAAATACAAGCTAAAGAAGGAAAAACGGGCTGTAGTGAGCAGTAGTTCATCAGAGTCAGACTCATCTGATTCCTCAATTGATTCTGAAATTGAAGAGATGAAGAAACAGATGGCCTTGCTGATGAAGGCATTTTAGAAGAAGTTTTACCACCAATCGACAAACAATAAGATGAGGTATAAGACAGGCTCACAGAAGTATGAAAAGAAGGACATATATGATAAATCGGGAGAGAGCAGTGGCAAGAAAGCTGATAAATATGAGAAATCAGATAAGCCTGCCAAGAAAGATTCTGAGCAAAAATGCTATAACTGTGGCAAGCCACGCCACTTTGCCAGAGAATGCAGATTGCCTGTAGTTAAGAATTCTGAATATTACACTCGCAAGGCACTGCTGGCAAAGGAAAAAGAGGCCGGTAAAGCTTTGATGGCTGAAGATGACCATTGGCTCCAATTATCAGAAGATGAAGATATTCTAGATGAAGATGCACATATCTGTCTGAAATCTGAAGTGTTTAATGAATCAGAACTTAGTGAGACTGCTATGATAGCTGAAGATGAGGTTTGGGTGGGTTTGACGGATGAGGAAACTGAAGAGAAAAAGGAGTCTGATGATGATAAGGAACTGACAGAAGATATAGCACGAATGGCAACAGGAGATGCTGGATGCAGCAAAGAAAAGGAAGATGATGAATCAGATTCAGATGCCTCAGAAAGTTCACAGACACCATAGGTACAATCTAATTCAGATTATGATGATGATAACTCCTGTATGCTTGAACAAAAACTGACTCAAGTGGCTTATATGTTAAAGAGATTTGAACTATCCTTAAAAGCCGAGAAGAAAAATGTCCATTCCTTGGAAAACAAATTGAGTCAAGAACATGCTTTAGTGTTAGAGTTTTCCAAGGATAAGGCATTAGCATTACGAGCTGTGTCAGATTTACAAGATAAATCCAATGAATTTCAAAGTCAAATTCAGAAACTGAATAACAATATATCTAACCTAAAAGAAAAACTGAATTTAGCTGAATTCGAAGCACAAGTTATTCTGTGAAATATCATGCTATATTTGATGAAAGAACAAAGCTTTATTAGAAAATTAAAACTTTGGAAGATGAGTTTATAAAAAGTGGTCAAACAGATCAAACTATATATTTGAATCAACCCAAAGATACCGAATTTTATAATTCAAAATTAGGTTTAGGTTAGTCTAATCCTAAATATCTGACAAAAGCAATTTCAAGTTCACCAACTATATATGATATCAAATATATGAATTTAGGATTACAAATGATTTTCATGAAAGCTTCGGATGAAGTAGAATCAGATGAAGATTTAAAAAGGTTGAGATCTAATAAAATGCAGAATACTGTAGATTATAACATATTAAATGAGAGTTATCAAAATTCTTGCATTTCTGAGGAGTATATTCAGACATATTCTGTAAAGGATTTATATGAAAATATTACTCATTCTCAAAAGCCATATATACCAAATTCAATTCTTGTGAAGATAAAATCTTATATTGAATTGAAAATCAAAACTTTTGAGTCTGAAAATGATAATCTTAAGGCTAAAATTAAATCCTTGGAATTAAAACTGCAAAATCATCCTGAAAACCAATCTCAACCAGATCAGAGTCTTTCAATCAAACCTGATTCTATTAATTCTGAACAAGATTTTGATCTGTATATGAACTTGAATTTCAACTCATTGGAGAAGATGTTTGTCAAAATAGATGAATTTGTTAAACCTTTACATGACAAACAAGCTGAAAAACCTAATGAACATGTAAGTATTCTGAAAAGAATGTCTACAGAATCTAAGGTTACATCAGAAAATTCACCTGTTTTACAAAAGAACAAGGAGAAAACAAAAGTTCATTTTGTGACTCCAAATTTTGAAAAAGGTAAATCGTCTTCATCAAAGGATTCTATTGCAAAGAAGGTACATACTTCCCAAGGGAAGAGAATTTTGCAGAATAAACATAATTATAAAGTGACTAATTCTCGTGTTTCTATTATGTCAGATTATATTGTGAAAAGTTCAAGGAAGAAAGAATGGCAAAAGAAGAAACAAGCAACGAAAAACAAGAGCTTAAGACAAGAGTGGCGAGTTAAAGAAAATTTTGTTACTGATAGGATTAGTCACATTCATAATTCTGTCTGTAATAAATTTACTGATAAACGTTGTGCTAAATACTCTCGAACTGATTTACTTGCTTTAAATTCTACACATTGTCATGTGTTGCATGCTAAATCTCTACATAAATATGATAAGCTTGTTTGGTTACCGAAGAAAAAAGTTCCTTCTTTTAAACAGGAAAAGGTTCCAAAGAAACGAATTTCAAAATCAGTTCCACACCGAACTGTACAAAAATGGATACCTAAACAAACTGTTAAAAAGTGGGTTTCTAAGTCAAAGACTTAAATCAATGAGAAGTCTAAAGACAATCCACATGATTTACCAAAATCCAAAGTACCCAACTATAAGTGGGTTCCTCACGTCTTTTTTCGTCTTATAGGTAAATCATGTGTGGTACCTTGACTTCGGGTGCTCTAAGCATATGACCGGACAGAGAGAAACGCTCACAAACTTTGTTGACAAATTCTGTGGGACAGTTCGATTTGGAAATGATCAACTCTGTCCAATCAAAGGGTATGGGAGTCTTGAGTACGACAAGATTACAATTCAAAAGGTCTTCTATGTTGACGGTCTAGGTCACAATCTGTTCAGTATTGGGCAACTGTGCGACAAAGGTTTATAGGTCAATATTAAATCTAATCGGTGTAGCATTAGATATGGGGAAGGGAAGGAGATTCTTGCAGGGAATAGAAAAACAAATCTGTACTCTATAGATCTAGCCAATATCAATATGAAGAAAAATGTTTGCTCATTGTCCAAAGCAACATCTAAAGAATCATGGCTATGGCATCACCGTTTTTCACATTTGAACTTCAAAGAATTAACCAACCTTGCAAAAGGTGGGTTAGTCAAAGGGCTTCCAACTCTTAGATTTCAGAAGGAGCAGTTGTGTGCAGCCTGTGAAAAAGGGAAGATGGTGAGAGCTTCTCACAAGTCAAAGGTTAAACACTCTTCATCAAGAGCTTTAGAACTTTAATATATGGACTTGTGTGGGCCTATGCGAGTACAGAGCATTAACAAGAAAAGATATCTGTTGGTTATAGTCGACGACTATTCAAGATACACATGGGTATTCTTCCTGCGATCCAAGTCCAATTCTACCAGTTATAATCGACTTCATTCGCAAAATTCAAGTCAAGTTGCAACTTTCAGTTCAAACCATTAGATCTGATAATGGGACAGAATTCAAGAACAAGTCACTCGAGACATTTCTAAGTTTTGTGGGAATAACTCATCAATACTCAGCAGCTCGTACTCCACAACAGAACGGTGTAGTTGAATGACGAAATCGCACTCTTGTGGAATCTGCTAGGACGATGCTGGCTTACTCAATTCTTCTATTATTCCTTTGGGCTGAAGCTGTAGCAATGACTTGTTTTACTCAGAACAGATCCATCAGTAACAAGAGATTTGGAAAGACTCTGTATGAACTGATAAATAAACGAGTCCCTAATGTGAAATTTTTTTATGTCTTTGGATGCAGGTGCTTTATCTTAAATGAAAAAGACAATTTGGGAACGTTTAATCAGAAAGTGGATGAAGGCATCTTCATTGGCTATTCAAAAGAGTCTGTAGCTTTCCGAGTCTACAACAAAAGGACAAAGACTGTTAACGAGAGCGTCAATGTTAAATTTGATGAAGGAGTTGTAATGGCTTCTGAACACACCAGTTCAGGACCCGATCTTAAACAGTCGAACGAATGATCTATATAAATTGTTTGAAAATTTTTATGAAGACTACTTTGAAAAGACCAAACCTAATGTTTTAAATTTGGTTCCTGACAGGATTACTGAAGATCCAGTCGTAGTCTCAGATCATTTGCATCAACCAATTTCAGAAGATACTAGAGAGGTTTCAACAACAGACGTACACTTACCTGTTGACAGTGTACAACCAATCCAAGCTCCAGGGTCTTTTGAAACCCATTTGACTTCTGAACACTCAGAAACCCCCATCTCAGTTCATATCCCATCAACTTCTGAAGTAAATCACCGAATTCCCTATCTGGACTTGAACCCCAATCAAGACCAACTTCAACCGTATCTACATACATTCAAATGGACAAGGAATCACCCATTTGAAAACATAATAAGTGATCCTTCTGCTTCAGTTAAAACAAGAAGAGCTACCATGAACGAGTGTTTATTCTCAAATTTTTTGAGTAAAATTGAGCCAAAGAATGTGAAAGAAGCTCTACTGGATGTTGACTGGATAGTGGTTATGCAAGAAGAGTTAAATCAATTTGAAAGGTTGAAGGTCTGGCGATTGGTGGAGCGACAAAAGACAAATCCATCATTGGGATGAAGTGGATCTTCAAGAATAAGAAAGATGAACATGGTGTCATCATTCGAAACAAAGCTTGCCTCGTGGCCAAAGGATATAACCAGCAAGAGGGAATTGATTACGATGAAACATTTGCTCCAGTTGCTAGGATTGAAGCTATTCAGATGTTTTTTGCATTTGCTACACACAAAAACTTCACTGTATATC
Source organism: Centrapalus pauciflorus (assembly GCA_020465985.1). Taxonomy (NCBI): domain Eukaryota; kingdom Viridiplantae; phylum Streptophyta; class Magnoliopsida; order Asterales; family Asteraceae; genus Centrapalus; species Centrapalus pauciflorus. The sequence continues at coordinate 98,648 of JAANYP010004238.1, forward strand.
AAATGGATGTGAAAAATGCTTTTTTAAATGGGGAATTGACTGACGAAGTATATACATATCAGCCCGAAGGGTTTACGGATCCTTCGAAGCCTGATCATGTATATATTTTGGACAAATCACTGTATGGCCTTAAACAAGCACCTCGTGCTTGGTATGATGCACTTTCAAATTATCTTTTGAAATGTGGATTTAACAAAGGTGCAGTGAATACAACCCTGTTTATAAAACGTCAAGTATCAGATATCATAGTTATTCAAATATATGTGGGTGATATAATATTTGGGTCTACAAATCCTGAGTTTTGCAAGAAATTTGCATTTTTAATGTCCCAAAAAATTTGAAATGAGCATGATGGGAGAAATTAATTTTTTTCTTGGGTTTACAAGTAAATTAACTGAGTGATGGTATTTTCATCGATCAATCGAAATATATTCAAGACATGTTAAAGAAATTTAACATGGTAAATAGTACACCCATGAAAACTCCCATGGCTCCAGATTCTAAATCGAAACTCGATAAGGACATTTCAGGAAAACCTGTAGATGTAACTCATTATCGAGGCATAATTGGGTCATTAATGTATTTAACTGCAAGTAGACTTGATATTATGGAGTACAATTCCTAGGTGACAAACCTGTTTGCTGATCATCCAAGAAACAACATTGTGTATCCCTGTAAACAGCAGAAGCTGTATACGTAGCAGTATTGTCGTGCTGTTCAAAAGTGTTGTGGATGAAGAGCCAACTCAGAGACTACGGGTTTACACCACAAAAAATTTCCATTTATTGTGATTCATAAAGTGCAATAGCAATAGCTTCAAATCCGGTGCAACATTAAAAAACCAAACACATTGACATCCGGTATCACTTTATAAAAGATCATGTAGAAAATGGTAATATAGAATTATAATCTGTACCCACTGAATAACAATTAGCTGATTTGTTTACCAAAGCCTTAGATTGGTATACAAATTGGGCATTTTGAATCGTTAGATTTAAACATTCAGTCGTTACAAAATATAATTTTAAATTTACATTTTTTATTTGATTAAATAGGTTGTTAATCTCATGTGATTTTAAAGTTTAATATGTCTGAGTTTAACAGACTTGCATTGTCATGTGCAGGGGGAGCAGACAGAAATTTTATCTGATTTTTAAAATCTGATAAATTTTTATCTGATTTTTTTTTGTAGGGGGAGCTGACATATAAAGAAGTATTCATATGAGGTGGAGATATCTTGTAAAAATCAAGGGGGAGCAACAATTTTTTTTATCCTTTAATTTTAGTTATTAAAATTTTTTTTGTTGATTCTTTTAATTTTTAATTTTTTTTTGTTTTGTTCATTGTGATTTTTTTTTGTTTTTATTTTTTGTGTGTATGTGAACTTTTTTTTAGTAAGTAAATGGTCTTCAATTTTGAAAAGAGAGAATGAGCTTTTGAATTTTTAAAGTGGGCCGGATAATTCAAATTTTCACTATAAATTTGAATATTGAAATTCTAAAACACTTTTTCCACAACCGGTTACTGTTCCCCTTTCTTCTCCGAACATTCATTTTCAAAAAGCTTTCTTACACTCGAAGCAACCCATTTACTGATAAAGATTTTCAATTTCAGAGTTCAAATTGTAAGTAGTTTACTGTTTTTCCTATTGTTGGTTTATTTTTCAGAATGTGTTTTTGAGTTTTATGCACAAGAGTGTGTGTTTGTGCTATGTTATGTATGTGTTCATGGGTTTTATTATGTAGGTGGTTATACTATGAAATTGATAGTGTGTTTACATGCGTATTGATTCTATGAACTTGAATATTATATTTCAAGTCTCATTTCAAAAAACACAAACATTATTTTGAATTTTAATTGTTAAAAATTTTCGAGTTCTTACAACTCTGAAATTTTGATTTTTTGGAATGAAAATGATGTTTCTGGACAAAGTTCAGTAAACAACATGTGTTCAAAATCAAATTTCGAGTTAGTAACAGTCAATGGATAGTCACAAATGTCCATGAAATTGATTTTTTGAATTTTATCAGTGTCATTTAGGACTTAGAAATGTTTAGAGAATGTTAACTCGATCAAAACAACATTCGAGTAAATCTATGCTTTGATCGAGTTGCATGATGTGTAGTTCGAGAAATATTTTTATTTCAATCGAGTTGGTTACTTCTTGATTCGAGGAACTTTTGTTTCTTATTCGAGTTGAGCATTTTAGGGACTTAGAAAATTTTTAAAACCAGTCTCGATAACAACATGATTCGAGTATGTTCTTGTTTCATTCGAGTTGGTTCGATGAGTGGTTCGAGGAACCTTTGCTTGTTATTCGAGTTGGGAATGTTTAGGGACTTAGAAAATTTTCAAAACCAGTCTCGATAATAACATGGTTCGAGTTAGTTCCAATTTCATTCGAGTTGGACTCATGAGTATTTCGAGAAATGGTCAACATGATTCAAGTTGGTCAATCATTTCATTCGAGTTGACTAGTCTTTCATTCGAGTTGCCTGCTAATTTCATTCTATAATTCCTACATTTTCAACCAACAATCAAAGATAAACAATTAAGAACAAGAACAGAATTACTAACCGAATGATTTGATTATAGACAAATGATTACAGAGAAGAAATTGAGAAATACGACCACTGTAGCCCCAATTCTTTACAACAATTTCCATGCAAAATGTGAATGAAAATGTCAGATCTACTTTTTCCAAAAGTCAAAAAGCTATTTATAGTCAATTACAACTTTGAACTAATTACACTTTATACCCTAGACTTATTTTATTTCATCAATCAAAATAAGGTCTAACATTCTCCTCCTTTGACGAAATAAACTAAGTCTTCATTTTGCCAGCCCCAACTTCATCTCAAACTGCCTGATGCTCTTTCTGTCAGACAGTCTCCAATTGATTTTGGAAATGAATTCAACTATCAGTTTTCTGTCATTAGCACTCAACGCTCCCTTCTTCGTATTCCTTTTCTTATCGGACACCAACTTTCCTTTCAACCCATTCATCACCTTCTGAAGAGTCCCATCACAGAATTTATTGAGTTCAAACGCTCCGCATAGCTCTTAGCTTTCTATCTTTGTCTTTATACATAACTGCAGGATGCTTAACCATAATAACTTGATATTCTTTCAGATCTCCCGCAAACTTGATAACCGGATTTGGAGCTGTAATATTTATCTTTCTCATTCCTCTTTCGACTCTAATCTGTAGATCTTGCACAGACATTAATACCAGTTTGGTATGCATGAAGTGAAAAATTGTTTTGAGTGCAAATCTACAGTATTCGTTCCTCTTATTACGGCACAACTCATTAAATAAATCTTCAATATCTACCAGATGCATATTGAACATGTCAGCTTCAGTGAATGAATAGGTGTTTCCATCAGCTCTTGACACTGTAAAGGTAGGATAGAAGATCTGAACAAAACGATCTTTTTCAATCTTGATTAAATCAACTATCCTAAATTCACTTTTTATTAATCCACTGGCTGAGTTTTATTCCGTAAGAAACTTGCATAATTCACAAGGTTTGGCATATTTGGCTCCAGAACTCTAAATAGTTTCAAAAAACGTACAGGGAGCTTGCTTGAATATTTTCTTCTCCAAGTAATCTTCAAGATATGGAAGTTTATTCCTTTTCCTGATATACTCGGCTGATTGTTTCGTAGATAAATCTAACGCTTTAACCTTCTTCTTACTGATTTCATCTTTATTGAGCAAAGTTAGCATATCTGTGATTTCTCTTTGAACCACTTGTTGAGCTTCAAATCTTAATCTGTGCTATTTTTCTGATTCGTCAGCCAAGAGATAATCATTAAAGAACCTTTCCATCGCTTCAACTTCATTCAACTCAGTAACCTGTTGTGGGATAACATTCTCCATCGGAAATAGTTCTTCAACCTCTTCTTTAACATGAACCGTAACCTCAGGCTTTTCAACCGTCGGTGTTGGTACATCATCTTTAAATATTTCCTGAACTAATCTTTCCTCTTCTTCAATTCTATCAGCTTGTACAAATATATCAGTTAATTCAAACATGTCATCATCATCAGATAACTCAATCTCTACTTCTTTCTCTACTTCTCTCTCTTTTCCTTGAATCAACAACATCTGCTCTTGGACTTCATCATCAGAATCATTATACTCCTCAAAATTGTAAATTTCTGACTGAATGCTTAAAGGAACTGGAACATCTTCAAGAAGAATCAATTCCAGCTCACCTTGAGCATCAGCAGGTTTATCTTTGGAGCTTCCGGCTTCGCCTTTTGTTTGTGTTTTTTATTCCTTTTCAGGATATGTGATCATCAATAATCCAGTTCCTGACTCATCAAGCTTCCTCCTCTTCTCCCCCTCATGAGGAGCATCATCGGAGTCTTCATCATGCTCGTCATGTTTACGTTTTGGAGCTGAAGCTTGAGCCTTAAAGGTTTGTTCCACCGCAGAGACACGTTCAGATAAATTGCCTAAAGCAGTAATAACTATGCTCTCCAATCCCATCATGCGTTCTCTCATTTCATCAAACTGTTCAAATACAAAATCTCTTAACTCTTCTATAGCCTGATTTGGATCTGTTTGCTTCACAGTTTGTTTAGCTACAGACTTGCCCTTTAAGAATTTGTGGATATTCGTCATCTGAGACATGACTTCGGATAGTTCGCTGTTACATGACTGTTTACTCCTGCAAACTACTGCATTCAAAGCTTGATTCAATGAAGATTCGGTAACAAAAGGGGAAAGATTAACTACTGGGTCACTTGGACTTCCAGTTGTCACGATAGTTGAACTTGTATAAAGAACATCTGCGTAGCCATTGCTCCGAGTTGGCATTGATGTGGCTCTGACTGGACTTCCAACCTCTTCAAGTAACGGAGCAACAAATGCTTCCGTAACTGAGGTTGTTTCGGCAGTGACACAGAGTTCAGCTGCACTCACTTCAACACATGAAGTGGACTCAAGTGTCCTAATGTGTATCGGTTCTAGATTCAGTGCATTAAATGAAGTCGTACACCGGGAAGATGTGTACTTGTTTCAATATCCATAAAATCCAAAGGATTTTCGGATAGCAGAAGTGCTTCATCCCGGTGAACAATTGAAACAGTCTCCTGTTGGGAGGAGACTGAGTGGCCGGTGAGGTGTGCAGTCGTCAGTGGGATGCTGACTATTTCAATGCTAACTCCCTGTTGGGAGCTAACAACATATGTGGTTTGATCCCGACTTTCTTTGCTGGGAACCTCCCTCACACTCTGCCGCGCTATTTCAACAATATCTATCAACCCAGCACCTCCCTCATTATGATCATTTCCTCCTTCATCATCATCATAATCATCATCCTCTCCTTCTGCAGCTCCCTCATGAATATTCGACAATGTTCGTTCTGAATCTGAGCTACTAGCTTCTCCCTCACCACCCCTCACTTGAACTTTTACTCCCTCACTCACTGGTTGGCTTCCCTGAACTTCAGCCCCATGCTGAAGTTCCTCCTCTCCTACAACTCCCTGGTTAAGAGAACCTGATTCTTGGGTTTCTATAGGAGCGTGATCTATACGATACAGTCTCACATTCTCACTCTCCTGATCAGCATATTTCAATAACTCTTCAGGAATTGGCATTATATTGGCATTTGGTGAATCTGGTACCTCATTTTAGCTCATCATGATATAATCTGGGCATTGTTGAGAATTGGATCGCTTAAGAATATTTTAATTGCCCCTTAAGATTCCATTGATCAGAATTTGGATAAACCTTTGAAGAGGGACAAATTTTCTTAATCTATTTGTCGTCTTTGCTAGCACGACTTCCTTCAGATCCTCCCATATACACTGCGCATAGTCGTAATGTTTATTAAACGCGATACCATGATATATTCTTAGACAGTGTATGCTACATCTGTCAATCCGAGTATGCTTCGACGTCATGCACCAATTGATGATGCCAAAAAGTGTATACCATTCGCCATTAAGTCCATTTCTATGGAACTTAGAACTCTTTGGTAATGGTTTTGAATACCCCATACATATTAGATCATGTACTAATTCCTCATCTGACGCGAAATCTTCAAAATCAGCTAACTCTGGGAAATTCACTGTATCGATTCGACGAGGCGATAACAGATTATGCCTCAATCTGGCTAAGGTAATCTTGGTTTTGAACTGATCAATGGTAACCTTAAAATGATGGTTACCATCAGCTGGGACAAATTAGACTGTGTGCCAAAACTGTTGAATATAGACCTGAGGAATCGAAAGTTTGTATTGTAGAAGATATCCTAAAGGAAGACCTTTTAGAATGTCTACAATAATCGGGTGACTGACTTTTATGACTTTAGTGTCAAGGCGATGGTTGTTATCACGTAATGGTAGGCAATATTTTGGTTTAACAAGTTGGTTATCTGGAATGAGGGTGGAAGGTGAAGGTCGGGTGACTGATGCAGATTTTACTGGTTTAGAAACAAGGGTGTGGTTTGATGATGAATGTGAATCAGAGGAGTTTGAGGGTTGGGATTGAGCTGGTGATGCCATTTGAAACCTGTGAAAAGTAATAAACATGTTAGACTCAACAGATAATCAAATGAAATCCTGCAAATAGAAAAATAAAACATTTTGCTAGAAATTAGAAAAATATGTGTTTTTCTGTTTAAAGCATTGGGATTCCCGACAATAATATTAAAATATTATTGTTAGGATTCCAAAGTCAATCTTTCAGAGACCAATGTTAGAAAAACACAGATTTAAAAAATTTCTTGAAAAATGTGAAATTTTTCTTAAAAATTTAAATTCCCAACACTTAGAAACTTTTGGACAAAGTTGAGTGTGAAACTCGGTTGAAATGTAGAATTTCTCGGATAAGGTATGACTCAACTCGATAGACACAAGTATGGAACTCGAATGATGAAGACTTTTCTAGAATGCATCTAAGTACCAACTCGAATGACACTAAAGACCAACTCGATTAAAATTGATGTGAACTCAAGTAACATGTAACTCAACTCGAATGAACTTGAGAGTTTTCTCGAATGAAAGTAAATATCGAGACTTTGAATGAAAAGTTTCAAAGTCCTTTTCACTTCTCAAATCGATCAGCAAAAAGAGTTTCTCGAACTAACTTTAAGTTCAACTCTATTGACACACGAATGGACTCGAATTACTCATATTGTGTCCTCGAATGAAAGAAAATATTCTAAGTCCTTGAATGAAGTCAACTCGAATGAAGCTTGAAAGGACTCATATAATATAAGAGTCCAACTCGCATTAAACTTGAAGGAACTTGAATGACTCTTGATATCGAGAGGTTTTGAAAAAAATTTCAAAGTCCTGAAAAAAACCTAACTCGAATAACATATGACATTTTCTCGAAATAAGAAGTGTTCGACTCGAATGAACCGACAAGTTTCTCGAATGATATTTCAGTCAACTCGCATGAAACTTGATACATTCTCGATTAAAGTATTAATTGAGAAACTTTTGAAAAAATATTTCTAAGTCCTCATTTACTGATATTTTCAAAAATATCAATTCAGGGACTTTTTCACTTATTAAAAACTTGAGTCCCACTTGAAAATTGATTTCAAATAACTTTTGTTTACTGAACTTTGTTCAGAAACAACAACTTCTTTGCAAAAATTCCAATTTTCAGTGTTTATGAACTCGAAAGTTTTTAAACCAAAAGTTTCAAATTCATGTTTGTGTGTTTGAAATTGATACTTGAAATTTGAGATTCAAGTTCAAGATGGTAATCCGCAGGCAAACACACATTCAATTTTATATAAAATCCAACAAATAACAAAACCCATTTACACACAGTAATATTCATACGAACACACACATATGACTGAATATTCAATACAGAAATGAAACATAGAACATACAAACTGAAAAGCAAACACGTGAAATTATGAAATGAACTTACAAATTGCAACTCAAATGGTGAAAAATCTGATTTCTATGATTTCTTGAGGTAACTTCGTGATGAAGGAAAGAATTTGAGAGAGTCAGTGAACAGTGGTCAAGGGTTTCGAAAAAGTAATTTTGAATTTGAATTTCAACTTTATAGTTGAAAATTTTAAACTCAAATTTCACCATTACCCGACCCACTTACTTCCACATAAACAATTTGGTTTTTATTATGAAGCCCATTTCATTTTTAAAAAAAAATTACTAAAAAAAAAAATTTAACTACAACAAAAAAAAAATTGAACAACTAAAAAAATTTCAGCAATAAAAAAAATTTAATAAAAACTTTAATTAAATGAAATTAACAAAAAAAAAATTAAGTAAAAAAAATTGCTCCTCCTTGATGCTTGCAGTTAAGCTCCCCCTCAGATATATATATATCATTTTGAATGACTGCTCCCCCTACAAAAATCAGATAAAAATTTATCAGATTTCTAAAAATCACATAAAAATATCTTTCTGCTCCCCCTGCACATGACAATCTAGATCTGTTAAACTCCAAAAAATTTAAATTTGGAAATTCACATGAATTTAACATCAAAATCTAAATCAAATAAAAAATGTAAATTTAAAATTATAATTACTGAATGTTTAAATGTAATGATTCAACATACCCAACTTGTATACCAAGAAATTAAACTGTTTTTATCTAATGCTTTGGTAAACAAATCAACTAATTGATATTCAGTAGGAACAAAATATAATTCTATATAACCATTTTCTACATGATCCTTAATAAGATGATACCGGATGTCGATGTGTTTGGTTTTAGAATGTTGCACTGGATTAGATGCTATAGCTATTGCACTTTGAGAATCACAATAGATTGGAATCTTTTGTGGTGTAAACCCATAGTCTCTGAGTTGGCTCTTCATCCACAACACTTGAGAACAGCACGATAATATTGCAACATATTCAGCTTCGGCTGTGGACAGTGAAACACAGTGTTGTTTCTTGGATGACCAGCAGACGGGTTTGTCACCTAAAAATTGAACTGCTCCTGATGTGCTTTTTCTGTCCATTTTATCACCTGCGTGATCAGCATCAGAAAAGGCAGTTAAATTGAATGAAGATTCCTGAGGATACCACAAACCAAGATTTGGTGTTCCCTTTAGATATCTTAAGATTCTTTTGGCAGCCGCCAAATGTGATTCTTTCGGATGTGCCTGATACCTAGCATAAACACATGTAGCAAACATAATATCAGGTCTACTTGCAGTTAGATACATTAATGACCCAATAATTCTTTGATAATGAGTTACATCTACAGGTTTCCCTGAAATGTCCTCATCGAGTTTGGATTTAGAATCCAGAGCCATGGGAGTTTTCATAGGAATACTATTGACCATGTTAAATTTATTTAACATGTCCTGAATATATTTAGACTGATTGATGAAAATTCCATCAGTCAGTTGTTTTACTTGTAAAACTAAGAAAAAATTTATTTCTCCCATCATGCTCATTTCAAATTTCTTGGACAATAAGAATGCGAATTTCTTGCAAAATTCTAGATTTGTAGACCCAAATATTATATCATCTACATATATTTGAATTACTATAATATCTGGCCCCTGACGTTTTATAAACATGGTTGTATCCACTGCACATTTGTTAAATCCACATTTCAACAAGTATGTTGAAAGTGCATCATACCAAGCACGAGGTGCTTGTTTAAGGCTATACAGGGATTTATCCAAAATATATACATGATCAGGCTTCGAAGGATCTGTAAATCTTTCTGGCTGATATGTATATACTTCGTCTGTCAGTTCCCCATTTAAAAACGCAGTTTACATACATTTGATAAACTGTAAAGTTTTTATGAGCCGCAAAAGCCAAAAACATCCTAATTGCTTCTATTCTAGCAACTGTAGTGAATGTTTCATCGCAATCAACCCCTTCTTGTTGACTGTATCCTTTAGCGACAAGGTGAGCTTTGTTACGAATGATGACACCATGTTCATCCTTCTTATTCTTGAAAATCCACTTCCTGCCAATGATTGATTAATCTTTTGGTCGCTCCACCAATCTCCAGACCTTCAACCTTTCAAAGTGGTTCAACTCTTCTTGCATTGCCACAATCCAATCAGCATCCATAAGAGCTTCTTTAACATTCTTTGGCTCAATTTTACTCAGAAAGTTTGAAAATAAGCACTCATTTATGGTTGCTCTTCTGGTTTGGACTGATGCGGAAGGATCACCTATGATGTTTTCAGTTGGGTGATAATGTGTCCACTTAAAGGTATGTGGATAAGGTTGAATTTGGTATTGATTGGGGTTTAAGTCTAGATAGGGAATTCGGGGGTTAGCTTCTGACATTGATGGTATATTATCTGAGATCGGGATTTCTGAGTTTTCAGATGGTAAGGGGGTTTCAAAAGACACTGGAGGTTGAATGAGTTGTACACTATCAACTTGTAAGTGAACGTCTGTTGTTGAAGCCTCTCTAGTTTCTTCTAAAATGGGTTGATGAGAATAATCTGAGACTACGACTGGATCTTCAGTAATCCTGTCAGGCACCAAATTTGAAACATTAGTTTTGGGCTTTTCAAAGTAGTCTTCATAAAAATTCTCGAATAGTTTATTTAAATTAGAATTATCTGCACTCTGTTCAGATGACTTCATAGAGGTCGGCTTGTTATGAGCGGGTCCTGAACTGGTATGTTCAGAAGCCATTACAACGCCTTCATCAAATTTGACATTTACGCTTTCATTGACTATCTTGGTCCTCTTATTGTAGACTCGGAAGGCTACTGACTCCTTCGAATAACCAATGAAGATGCTTTCATCAGCTTTTTGACTAAATTTTCCTAGATTGTCTTTGTCATTTAATATGAAACACCTGCATCCAAAGACACTGAAAAATTTGACATTAGGTACTCGTTTGTTTATTAATTCGTACGGAGTGTTTCCGAATCTTTTGTTGATTATGGATTTGTTCTGCGTGAACTGAAAGCTGCAACTTGACTTGAATTCTACGGATGAAGCTTATTATTATCTCGGTAGCATCAGATTTGGAACACAGGAAGAATACCCATGTGTATCTGGAGTTGTCATTGACTATTACCAACACATATCGTTTCTTGTTTATACTCTGTACTCTCATTGGTCCACACAAGTCCATATGAAGCAGTTCCAATGCTCTCGTTGATGAGTGTTCAGTTTTGGATTTGTGAGATGCTCTAACCATATTTCCTTTTTCACAAGCTGCGCACAACTGCTCTTTTTGAAACATGAGAGTTGGTAGCCCTTTGACTAACCCACCTTTTGCAAGGTTGGTTAATTCTTTGAAATTCAAGTGAGAAAGGCGACGATGCCATAGCCAAGAAATTTTAGATGTTTGCTTTTGACATTAAACACACATTCTTCTTCAGATTGATTGAGGCTAGGTCTATTGAGTACATATTAGTTTTCCTATTCCCTGCAAGGATTTCTTTTCCTTCTCCAGATCTTATGCTGCACCGATTTGCTTTGAAGTTGACCTCTAATCCTTTGTGACAGAGTTGTCCAATACTGAACAGATTGTGACCAAGGCCGTCAACATAGAAGACTTTCTGAATTGTTATCTTATCGTACGCAAGACTCCCATATCCTTTGATCGGACAGAATTGATCATTCCCGAATCGGACCGTCCCACAACACTTATCAACAAAGTTAGTGTGGGTTTCTTTCTGTCCGGTCATCTGCTTTGAGCATCCGGAGTCAAGGTACCACATATGATTTACCAATAAGACGAAATAAAACGTGAGGTACCCACTTATAGTTGGGTACTTTTGACTTTGGTAAATCATGTGGTTTAAAATTCATTTTCTCATCAGATATTTCTTTTATTTTAGGAACCCACTTTTTAACAGTACGTTTTGGTATCCATTTTTGTACAGTTCGATGTGGAACTGATTTTGAAAGTTGCTGCGTTGAAACCTTTTTCTTTTTAAAAGATGGATCCTTTTGTTTTGGTAGCCATACGAACTTATCAGATTTAGCATGCATTGATTTACAAGAAGCAGGATTAAAGCAATTAAGGCAGTCCGAGAGTATTTAGTACAACAATTTTCATTAAGTGTATTATTACAGACAGGTTTTTCAAATTGTCTAATCCTATCTGTAACAACAGTCTCTTTGACTCTCCACTCTTGTCTTATACTCTTGTTTTTTTTCTCTCTGCTTCTTTCTCCATTCTTGCTTCCGAGAACCTTTCACAATATTATCTGACATACAAGAAACACGAGAAGTAGTTGTTTTAGAAACTTGTTTCTTCTGTAAAAGTCTCTTACCTTTGGAATTTTGGACCTTTTGTGCAATAGAGTCCTTTGAGGAAGATGATTCACCTTTTTCATATGTAGGAGTCATAAAAGAAACTTTTGTTTTCTTCTTTTTCTGTTGTAAACTTGGTGAATGTTTTGATGATTCCTTTGACTCTGTAGATATTCTTTGCAGAATTCTAACATATTCTTTAGGTTTATCAAGTTGTTTGTCATGTAACGGTTTGACAAATTCATTTATCTTAACAAACATTTCTTCTAAAGAATTAAAGTCCGAGTTCATATACAGATCAAAATCTTTTTCAGAATTAATAGAATCAAGTTGAATTGAAGGTGTTTGATCTAATTGTAAGTTGTTTTCAGGCTGTTTTGCAACTTTTGTTCTAAAGATTTAATTTCAGCCTTAAGATTTTGATTTTCTGTCTCAAAAGTTTTGATCTTCAAGAATTGAAGTTGGTAAATATAAATTTTGAGAATGAGTAGTATTTTCAGATAAATCCTTATCAGAATATGTCTGAATATACTCCTCACAAATGCAAGAATTTTGATTTGATTCATGTATTATGTTATAATCAACAGAATTTTGTATTTTATCAGATCTTAACCTTTTTGAATCTTCACTTGATTCTATTTCATCTGATGCTTTCATAAACGTCATTTATAATCCAAAATTCATGTATCTGACATCATATAGTGTAGGTGAATTTGAAATAGCTTATGTCAGATATTTAGGATTATTCTAACCTATACCAGATTAGAATTATAAAATTCAGTATCTTTAGGTTGATTTAAATATATTGTTTGATCTCGTTTGATAAACTCATCTTCCAATGATTTAATTTTCTCGTAAAGTTTTGTTCTTTCATAAAAATGGCATGATATTTTACAGAATAACTTGATGCCTCTAATTCAGTCAAATTCAGTTTTTCTTTTAAGTCAGATATATTGCTATTCAGTTCCTGGATTTGACTTTGAAGATCATTTGTTTTATCTTGTAAATCTAATACAGCTCGTAGTGCTAATGCCTTATCCTTGGAAAAATCCAACATTAACGCATGTTCTTGATTTAACTTGTTTTCCAAGGAATGAACATTTTTCTTTTCAGCTTTTAAAGATTTTTCAAATTTCTTTAGCATGAAAGGCATTTGCGTTAGTTTTTTTCAAGCATACAGGAGTCATCATTATCCGTCAACCCTACCCATACTTCATCTTCTTCTACCATCGCAGACTCACTAAGTTCTGATTCGTTAAAAACCTCTGACTTTAAACAGATATGTGCATCTTCATCTAAGATGTCTTCATCCTCAGATAGTTGCAGTCAATGATCATCTTCAGCCATTAGAGCTTTGCCAACTTCTTTTTCTTTTGCTAGAAGTGCCTTTCTTGTATAGTATTATGAGTTTTTCACTACAGGCATTCTGCACTCTCGGGCATAGTGTCCTGGCTTGCCACAGTTTTAGCATTTTTGCTCTGTGTCCTTCTTAGCTGACTTTTCAGATTTATCATATTTATCAGTTTTCTTTCCACTGCTTTCACCTGATTTGTCATATCTTTCCTTCTTATCAATCTTTCGTGAGTCTGTTTTGTATCTCATCTTGTTATTGGTTGGTTTTCGGTAAAACTTCTTCTGAAATGCCTTAGTCAGTAAGGCCGTTTGTTTCTTCATTTCCTCTATTTCAGAATCAGCAGAGGAATCTGATGAGTCTGATTTAGATGAGCTGCTGCTTATAACTACACGTTTTTCCTTCTTTAGCTTAAAATTGTATTTCTTGTCTGCCAATAATGCTAAAGGATCAACGGTATCTTTTTCTGATTTCTTCTTTCCAGACATCTTCCTTAAAACAACTTCCTGATAGTTGTTAAGGTTTTCAAAAACCATATGAAAATCCATGTCCTCAATATCTTTGGTCTGTTGAATGATCATTGCGTACTTTTCCCATTCTGCATTAAGTACGTTTAGAAATTTAACATTGATGTCTAAGTTGGACTTTGTGACACCGTTCCTCTTCATCTCACTTACTAAGCTGACAAATCTTAAGTACATATTCTCTAGCAATTCCCCTTCTCTAGCTCTGAAATTCTCAAATGTCATTAAGTTGTTTCGTGCTCTGTTTGTAGCTGTCCTGTCTGATCCCCTCATCAACTTACACACTTCATCCCAGATGAATTTGGCTGTTTTAGTGTTTGTCAGACATGTGTATATGGATGGATATCAGTAACAATTTTCTAGCTGTCTTATCCCCCAATTTTCTCTGCTTTTGTGCATCTATTAGGTTAGTTACCTCAACAGTTTTTTTTAGGTATTGGAGGGTTGCCGGTGGGTACTGCAGGAATTGTTTCCAGGAACACAGCTGGTCCATCAGTAAGTGACTTTAACATTTCTTCAGATAGGTCGTGGAAACTGATGAACTCCAGAAATCTTTCCCTCCATTGTACATATTCTCCTCGGTAGAGAATTGGAGGTTTTGTTTCCGACCCCATTGCAAGTGCGTCTTTGGACATGTTGACTAACTGATAGGAATCTTCCAAGATCTTGAAAATGATATTTTGATTGAATTTGAAAAGTTGATCAACCGAATGAAAATTGATCAAACTCGAATAAGTATGCACTGAAACTCGATTAATGAAGGTGAAATACTCGAATTTTGAATAGATCAACTCGAATAATGAATGTGCAAAACTCGAACAATGAAGTACTCAACTCTAATCTAGAAAAGTCTAATCAATTAGAAGAATAATGCAACTCGAATTGGCCTTCTGTAAGACTCGAATCAAGTGTGATTCAACTCGATTCACAAGATAGTCAACTCGGATAAAAAAAGGAGTCAACTCGAATCAATTGCCAAAAAACTCGAATGAATGTAAGAGTAAACTCGAATTAAGATTGAATTTCACCTTGTTTTGTAAAACTCGATTTTAACTTGTTTCCAACTCGATTTGAGTATTTGTCAACTCGAATGGAATTTCAAGTTAACTTGAATGAAGTTTCAAGTCGACTCGAATGTAGGTTCAAGTCAACAAGATTATCACTTCTTTCAACTCAATTGATTCTGTGATCAACTCGATTATCTCTTTGTTCGACTCGATTTTAACTTGTTGTCAACTCGATTGCAACAAGAACACAGTTATATTCGAGTTTTCTGAGATTTTCAAAAATTCAAGTCTGGAATTCAATTAAAATTTCAAAAATGCTTCAATTGTTTCCTCCTTGATATCGAAGGTGAGGTTTTTGATTTCAAACACTTTTTCTGAAGGAACTTAGTTTGAAACCAGATTAAAACCATTGTTTTTCACTAAAACAGTGAAGAACAAGTGTGTTTTCGAATTTTCTGAAAAATCAAAGAATCTTTTTGTGTGTTTGGAATTTCAGATTAAGTTTATGATCAATGTGATTGATTTTAAATAACCTTCCTTCGATCCAAGAATCAAGAAAAGAGATAACAGAATCAAAACCCTAGTTGATTTTCAATTTCCGAAAAAAGTGATAAAACATTGACAATTTTTCAATATTTTCAATCAAAAATCATCCCTATAGCTCTGATACTAATTGTAATTCCTATATTTTCAACCAACAATCAAAGATAAAAAATTAAGAACAAGAATAGAATTACTAACCGAATGATTTGATTATAGACAAATGATTACAGAGAAGAAATTGAGAAATACGACCACTGTAGCCCTAATTCTTCACAACAATTTCCGTGCAAAAATGTGAATGAAAATGTCAGATCTACTTTTTACAAAATTCAAAAAGCTATTTATAGTCAATTACAACTTTGAACTAATTACACATTATACCCTAGACTTATTTTATTTCATCAATCAAAATAAGGTCTAACACATTCGAGTTGTTTGGTTCTTTATTCGAGAAATTCTTTATTCAATTCGAGTTTCATTCTTAAGTCATGCGAGTTGAATCATGTGTCATCCGAGACCATTCATATTTCAATCGAGTTTCAATTCCAAATTTCCAAAATTTTACTAAGTGTGGAGGATTTCTAATTTTTCAGGAAAAAATTCACTTTTTTCAAGAAATTTTTAAAATCTGTGTTTTTCTAACATTGATCTCTTAACGATTGACTTTGGAATCCTAACAATAATATTTTAATATTATTGTCTGGAATCCCGATGCTTTAAACAGTAAAACACAAATTTTCTAATTTCTTGCAAAATGTTTTATTTTTCTATCTGCAGGATTCCATTTGTTTATCTGATGTTTGTAACATGTTTATTAATTTTCACAGGTTACAAATGGCTTCCCAAGCTCAATCTTAACATTCCAATTCTTCCGACTCACATTCATCATCCAACCATACACTGGTCTCAAAACCAGTGAAATCAGCCTCTGTTACCCGACCTTCACCTTCATCACCCATCCCAGATACTCACCTTGTAAAAACCAAACATTGCCTACCGTTTCGTGACAATAACTACAGAATTGACCCAAAAATCATCAAAGTCAGTCATCCTATAATTGTAAACATCCTTAAAGGACATCCTTTGGGCTACCTACTATAGTACATACCTTCTATCCCCCATGTCTATCTGCAACAATTCTGGCACACGATAAAGGTTGTACCCGCTGATGGAAATCATCACTTCAAGGTTACCATCGATCAGTTAAAGGCAAAGATCACACTTGCCAGGCTTTGACATAACCTATTTCTACCGCGCAGAATTGATACAGTAAATTTTCTGGAACTAGCTGATTATGAAGATTTTGTATAAGATGAAGAGCTAGTTCATGACTTAATCTGCTTAGGTTATTCCAAACCTCTATTGAAAAGCTCAAAGTTTCATAGGAATGACCTCAACGGAGAATGGTATACGTTATTTGGCATAGTCAACAGATGCATGACGTCTAAACATACTGGAATTGACAGAGGCATCATACACTGTTTGAGAATCTTTCATGGGATTGTCTTTAACAAACATTACGACTATGCACAATGCATTTGGGAGGATTTGAAAGAAGTTTTCCTGGCAAAGACAACTAATCGAGCAAGGAAATTTGTACCACTTCAACGGTCATTCAAATTTTGATAAGGGGAAACTTGAGGGCTAATGAACAAATCCCATATAGATCAAATGCTCAGAAGTGCCCAGATTATGTTATGATGAGTCTTCATGGGATACAAGATGCACCAGACGCGAATGTGATGCCTATTCATGAAACTCTGTTAAAATATGCGGATCAAGAGAGTGAGCATGTCAAGCTCTATAGAATAGATCATGCTCTTATAGAAACCCTGGAACCGTGTTTTCTTAACCAGGGAGGAATAGGAGAGTAGGAACATCAGCACAGGGCTGATGTTCAGGGCAGTCAAAGTGAGTTAGAGGGTGTAGAGGAGCAGGTGAGGGGGAGGTGAGAGGAGCTCAGGTTCTGAAAGGGCGTTATCCAATATTGCTGAAGGAGCTGAGAAAGGAAATGATGATGATGATGATGAGGATGGTAATGATGCAAATGAGGGTGGTGCTGGAATGGTTGGATTTGCTTTAGCTGAAAGAATTCCAGAGATTGATGTTATTGAGATTTCTAGGGAGAGTGTGAGGGAGTTACCAAGCCCAAACAGCTGGTATCTAGCCAAATCTGCTGTTGGCTCTCAAATGGGAGTCAACATTGAATCAGTCAGTATCCCACTGACGACTGCACACCTCCCCAGCCACTCATTTTCCTCTCAACAGGAAGGTGTTTGAATTTCTCACTGGGTTCAAGCACATGATCTATCCTTAAATCCTTTGGATTTTATGGATATTGAAACTAGTACACAATTGCCCGGGTGCACAAATTCTGTTCTTGCACATGAAATAGATCCTATACACATTAGGACACTAGAGTCGACTTCATATGTTGAAGTAAGTGTAGTTGAACTGAGTGTTCCTGCCAGAACAACCATAGTGTCAGAAGCATCTGTTGCTCCGTCACTTGAAGTGGTTGGAAGACCAGTCAGAGCTACAACATTGCCAACTCTGAGCACTGGCCACACAGACGTTCTTTTTACAAGTTCGACTATTATGTTAACTGGAAGTCTGAGTGACCCAGTGGTTAGACTATCACCCTTTGTGAAAACAGATAAATTGAATGAAGCATTAAATGCAGCAGTTGCTGGCGTCTCAAATCAGATGACAAATCAATTTTCAGAGATGATGGATCAGATGGCAAATATTCATAAACTTTTGAAGGGAAAGAATATGGTTGAAGAAATGAAACAAAGAGATCCACATCAAGCGATTGACGAGTTACGAGATTTTGTTTTTGATTCATGAGATGCGGGAACGTATGATTGAGCTAGAGAGCATAGTGATTACAGCATTAGGTGATATGTCTGAGAGAATTTCTGCTGTGGAACAGACGTTTAAGGCTGAAGCTTTTGCTCCAAAACGAAAACATGATGAGCACGATGATGACTCCGATGATGCTCCTCATGAGGGGGAGAAGAGGAGGAAGCTTGGTGAGCAAGGTTCTGGTCTTTTAATGATAACATATCCATAGAAGGAAAAAGAGACACAAGGTCAAGAAGTTGGTGAAGCTGGGAGCTCCAAAGAAAAGCCTGTTGATGCTTAAAGTGAGCTGGAATTGATTCTTCATGAAGATGTTCCAGTTCCTTTAAGTATTCAATCAGGAATTTATAACTTTGAAGAGTATTATGACACTGATGATGAAGCTCAAGGACAGACCTTAATGATTGAGGGAGGTGAGAAAGAAGTGGAAGTGGAGTTGTCTGATGATGACGATATGTTTGATCTGAATGATATATGTTTGAGAGCTGATAGGATGAAAGAAGAAGAGGATATTGTGAAGGAGATATTAAAAGATGATGTACCGACACCGACGGTTGAAAAGCCTGAGGTTACATTTAATGTAAAAGAAGAAGAAGTAGAGCTGCTTCCAGTGGAAAATATTATGCCACAAGTTGTTAAGGAGCTGAATGAGGTTGAAGTCATGGATAGATTTTTCAATGAATATATCTTGGCTGATGAGTCACAAAAACAACATCGATTGAGGCTTGAAGCTTAGTAGATAGTCCAGAAAGAAATTAGAGATATGCTGACATTGCTGAATGAAGATGAGATAAGTAAAAAGAAGATAAAAGTGTTGGAATTATCTGCGAAGAAATCTGCCGAGTATATCAGAAAGAGAAACAAACTTCCATATCTTGAAGATGACTTGGAAAAGAAAATATTTTGTAAGAAGCAAGCTCCATGCACATTTTTGAAGCTATTTAGAGTTCTAGAGCCTAATATGCCGAACTTAGCAAATTATGCGAGCTTCTTGAAAAATAAAGCTCGACCGGTGGATAAGGTTCGAAATGAGTTTAAGATTGTTGATTTGATAAAGATTGAGAAGGATCGGTTTGTTAAGAATTTTTATCCTACCTTCACCGTGACCGGAGCTGATGGAAATACTTATACATTCACCGAGGCTGATATGTTTGGAATGCATTTGGTCGACATTGAAGATCTATTTGATGAGTTGTGTAGAAATAGGAGGAAAAACATTGTAGATTTGCACTAAAGACATTGTTTCACTTCATGCACACCAAATTAGTGCTTATGTCTGTGCAAGATCTACATATTGGTGTAGAAAGAGGGACGAGAAAGATAAACATCACTGGGCCAAACCGTTTCATCAAATTTATGGAACTTCTGAAAGAATTTCAAGTTGTCATGGCCAAGCATCCATTTGTTATCTACAAAGATAAAAATCAGAATCTAAGAGCTATGCGAAGCATTGAATAATAAGTTCTATGATGGAACTATGCAAAAAGTAATGACTGGATTAAAAGGAAAGCTGACAGTCGACAAGAAAAGAAAACCAAAGAAGGGAGCATTGAGTGTGAATGACAGAAAGCTCATGGTCGAATTCATATCAAAGATTAATTGGAGGCTGTCTAATCGATAAAGTATCAGGCATTTTGAAATGAAGCTGGGTCTATCAAACTGAAGACTTACTATAATTCATGAAAGGGGGAGAATGTTAGAATCAATTTTAGATTGATGAATTTATTATGTCTAGGGTGTATTTTGTAATTAATGCATAGTTGACTTTTGCATATAAATAGAATATTCCTTTTGTAAATGGTACGGGACTGAACATTGTAATTGCACGAATTTGTTTGCATGGAATTCTAAGAAGATTAGGGCTACAGTGTTCTCAATTGTTCATTATCTCTGTAATCATCTTTTGGTGCTACAAATCATTCGGTTAGTGTTTCTGGTCTTTGTGATTGTTTGTATTGAATGATTGATTGATTAATCAAGAATAACATAAATATTTGAGATCCATATCCACCACATAAGCATCTCCAATGTAGGATTCATCACTAAATTCCCTATTCATGAGCAGTTGCAACTAACTGAATCCCATGTTGTGCAATAGTACTTGCAGCTGCTGGTTCAAGTTTTGTGCCAATTTCATCAATTACTATCACTTGAGGCATATGATTTTTAATTGCTTCTATTAACAATTGCATCACATTACATATCAATAAAAAAAGAACTCAGTAGAAATGCTTGCAAACATATACAAAATTGAATCTAAGATAAGTAATTAGAAGTTGTAGCTACACCAGTACTCCTGTTCATAATTAGATGTCCACATTTCTTTTTAAAGTTTTAAACCAATACTTCTCAAATCACATATTAATGCTTGTGGTTTTTAACTCAACATTTATTCTATTGTGATATGTTGGTGTAAAGTAACACATCACAGTTCTTTCAAGAACCAAAAAAATTCATAGATCTTAAAATATTAAAAAGTAATTCTTTGACCCTTAATGCTCAAAAATCTACTCCTATAAATATGTCTGCCATTTTATCTATTTGCCTTCCATCTCCTTCATGAAACTCTAATGCCACTGCAGAGCATCCTCTTTTAACTGAATTGCAACTGGACGAATCTTCTTCATATTAACTGGAGTGTTGTAAACATTGGGATTTTCACATGAAAAATCGAGGTACTCAAGATTAGAAATAAAGAAAGTAAAAGTGATGGAAATTTTGAATCTACTAACGTCGGTTTTGAAGCTGAAATTCTGCCAAGTTGTGATTCTCTAACGAAATTGACCCACACGAGCTTAGTTGAAGCAACATACTCGAGGCATTGAGCTCTGTGCTTGATTCTATGGAGGAGATGAAGATGCACTGCCTAAGAGGAGAATCGGTTAAATCGAATGGAAAAGGACAAAGAAATAGTAGAGATGAGTGAGTTCTTTTCTAATTGAAAAGATTTGGGTTTCCTCTGGTTCTTCTGGCCAGCTTACCCAAATGTCAACTTTCTCGCTTCCTTATGACTTCTCTCATAAGCAAGTCCCACATTTGAATAAAGTACAGAACTTAGAAATGAATAGAAAAAAATATGCTTATCAATCGACCGGTCAAAAAGAACCTCATGGGATCTACCGGCGGGTGTTTGTGCTTACTTATGTTGTCTTCTTCAATACCCATTTCTTCTGGCCTCTGAAAACGTTTATGATTCGTTAAGGTACTACCAAAATCACATAGCTTCCATAATCCATCAGATCCAAGCAAAAGATTCTCCACCTTCAAGTCACTACAGTTGTAATGAAAAGTTATTACAAAACCACTATGATAATGTTCTTCAATATGCAAAAGATAAGGAAAAAAAAGGATTTATGGAATGATAGGTTTCATATGATGTATGATAATACATAAGCATTCTATGGATGCACAAATTGTGATCGCTATTATATATACCTGTGAGCAATGGGTGGTGACTGATAGTGCATAGCAAAAACTGCATTACAAACATCCCTAAATATCAAAAGTATCTGCTCCTCCTCAAAGAACCCATCACCTCTGCTCTTCATCACATTAACCAGAGACTTTTCACAATATGTGAATTCTACCAATATATATCAACTCTTTATGTATATGATAAGATGTCAAGTTAAAAATAATGGACATTACCCAAATTAAATAATAGAAAATGTGTGGATCATTATGTGTAATATTGGAGTTGGATGCATAGCTAATGAGCGTAAAAAAGAAAAGAATGTAGAGTATATTACACAGTCCTCTAAATAATGGAAATTACCCAAATTACCCAAATTAAATAATAGAAAAGGTGTGGATCATTAGGTGTTGATAAATATTGGAGTTGGATGCATAGCTAATGAGCGTAAAGAAAGAAAAGAATGTAGTGTATATTACACTGTCCTCTGAAACTATAAAGATCTTCAAGAATTGATTCCACCATCACAGAGTTTGCTCTTCAGAGTTTGATCAAAAAAGTTTGGAGTAAAGAGGATGTGGGGTTTATTTCTAAATCTCCTTTAAAGACAAACAAATGTCATTGAGGCAATCCATAAAACACTTATTGTGCATAACATACATTGTAAGGTCTTGACACTGCAGATCTATCCTGACGCGACACACACCAACGAGTGCGGAATCCTCGTTAGCAGCTTGACGGTAAGATCACTAACACGAAACACGGAGACTACCACGGCGTTGTACGATCGACTAAGAACGAACCTAAGCGTTGATTCCCTCCGAAAACACACACTATTTGCTGATAAACTCGAGATCGCCTTCTGCTAATCACTCACACGAAATCTGCAAAAGTCTCCTAATGATTCGAGTTAATCCCTAATTATAGAGACCCATTCGAGTTTGTCATGGGACAAACTCGAATCCAGGCCCAAGGCCCATTCGAATTTGTCTACATGACACAATCGAATTTACCTCCTGTGTTAAATTCGAATTTATCCTATATTCGAATTTCACATGTCCAACTTGTATTTGAATATATGGTTTAACTTATGTTTGAATTAATCTTTGGATTTTATGTTTGAACTTCTTGTAATACATTACATCAAGTTCAAACATACAATCAATAAATATCAAACACACAAAATCACATATATCAAACACTAGTTAATATTGAATATCTTGTAATATCACTTATACAAAATGCTAATACAACTTAGACTGCTATCGTCACACAGGGTGTACCAACAGACTCCCCCTTGACGATAGCTTCTAACTAATTACATTTTGATTAAGTACTCGGTTTATTTAAACTACTACCAGCATATAGGCCTTGTTCAACACATACCTTAACTACATTCTGATACTTCCTAGCCTCAAACTCCATATGTGCATCACTCGAGATTTTATGAGTATGAAGCACTTGAAGGTCTTCTCTAGAAAGATTGACTAAGTGCAGCGGATCATACACTCTAAGAATCACTTTTTCTTCTAAGTCTTCCATCACCGCTTCACCTGTTTCACTCTCAACGTAGCACCAGTTAAGATTACTCAAGACGTTCTGTGGCATTGGTTTTAGCGAGACTTTCTTCAAACATCTAACTAGTTTATATTGTATTCTCATCCAAGGTCTACCAGTCAGAGGGTCAATCTTAGAATTGTCCATCACTCTTTTGCCAACTCTTGGATTGAGCCTTTCAAATTTTCTCGACCTCCCTTCCCTTCTAATGATCTTAGCTATGATTTCAGCATAAAGGTCGTCACCGATATTTTTAAGCTCCTTCCATGCCAACGCCTTTATCTCAACCTTCGGCAAGGAGTTGAAATCATTCAATCTTCTCCTAAGATACTGGAGACCATCCTTTCGCTTAATAATGAATAGCTGCAGTTCTCGATCAAAGAACCAGCTTAGAATATTTCCTGATAGTTCTCCAGCACTCGACACACACATCTTTTCTTTCAAGTCTAACTTCTTCTTTTCTGCCCTAAACCACAACTTTCTCTTTTCTTCGTTTGTAAGCTCTCTGGCAGGGTCTTCAGATTGTGATTCAGCATTCAACGCAGCCTTAACCGCTTCGATGTCAATTACATTATGTTCACTTGGCAGATATGTATCGGTGATGGGATTTTCTTGAATGATAATCTCATTAGCTTCATCTTCCTCATCACCTAACACTTCATCATCTGGTTGCCATTCCGGAACATCTTCAGGCATAATCTCTCCTTCTTCCAATTCATCAAACTCATCTTCAAAGTCAAAATCCAATGCCTCTTCCTCTATATTCATTAACGCTTCAATAATTTCATTCATGTCACTCTCAGTGACCTTTGAGGGACTGGCTTCTCCTCCTTCAACACCACTTTGACTAGGCTCCCCCTGAACTTCAGCATATAGAGCAGCAGGAAAATCTACTGGCTCATTCTCTTTTGGTGCATTGGGATCATCGCCATCGTCATCACCTTCCCTTTGCTGCTCCTCAGCTTCTCTATAGCTTGTCTCCCCCTGAGCCTTTAGATTCTTCATTAGCTGCTCAATAAGGGACCTCATTGTTCTGATTTCGGCAGCTCGATCGGCAACAAAAGTTTTAAGCTCAAGATTTTCTTCTTCCATCTTTCCAACAGATTTCTTCAACTCAGCACTATCCTTGTCAACACTCGCATTATGTGCCTGTATTTCACCGATTGCTTTTGTTAACTGAAATATTTGGACTTGCTGGAAGTCAACCTTGCTCCTGAGCTCAGTAAACCTTTGATTATCTGTGAAGGTCGATGAAGTGGATGGAATTGATTGGATGGGGGTTGGGGTGATTGGAGAGGGAATGGATGCTTGAACAGGTGGTGGTCGTGGAATGGATGTGGTTCTGATGGCTGAGCGATAGGTATTTCTGGCTTAGAAGTAGAGGCTGAAGAAGCTCACTTCATGAAGCGATGCCTTTTGGCCCTATGCCTAGGCACCAAAGGTGTTATTTCTTCTTCTTCAAAATCGGAGTCATCGTCATCAGAAACTGTCGATGCTCTTTTCTTTGTAGACTCTTCATTGATAACCAATAGCCTTGACCCATATGTCCTTATTCTGATAGCTGGATTGTCTGCCTCTTTCTCAATTTCAATCTCTTCAACTTCTTCAGACTCAGAATCAGAAGTTGACTCGGCTTCACCTGCTGCCTCAGGTTGATAAATCATCGATCTGCTTAAAAATCTCAACTTCCCCTTCTGGAGGTTTCAAGATATTTTCAATAAGCTCAGAGGTAATTGCCATATTGGCATGCGGCCCAGCTGCCCAAATCTCCTCCAAAGTCTCCAGTCGTGGATCAGATACGGGGGCTACATTTGACGGACCAGCTTCCTCTGGCTCCTGCATTTGACTTGTTGAAGGCCTAGCTGCCTGAGTTTGTCTCGCTAACTGTCTTTTCCTCCTCCTTCGTTGCTGAGGCCTTGGCTGTTGCGGTTGCTGTTGTTGTTGCGGCTGCTGTGGAAATTGAATTTCCCCTGCCCAATTGGCACCTTCACCGACTTGAAAATCTGGATTGACCACCACACCAAAAAGTGGTGCTTCCACTGGCCTAGCTAATCTCCCTCTATGAGCTTGACAATCTGCAAAGATTCGTTTGTCAATCACAGCAACACTTTGAATTTCATTCAGCTGTGGCAGGTTCGGTAGGAAATGTCTTATCAACATCATTACGAATCTCGGATATAGCAGAAATCTTTCTCGGTCCGGAGCTGTTATTTGTTGAACAAACTCTGTAAAGAACATCTCTGAGTAGCTAAATCTTTGATTGTCAACCAGCGCTATCATCCCTGACTGAATCTTCGATACGATGTAATCGAATCCTGCTTTCTTGGCAGCAAAACACACCATAAAGACGTGAGCTAGGTATCGCCATTGCCCTATCAGCCCACTCTTCATATAAGAGGACTTAGCCACGTCCAGGCTATATCCCATTCTGATAAATGCCGCTTTCCTGATTGCTAACGGGAAGTCAATCGGCCCATTTTCTTGCTCTTGAGAGCCTAACTGCAGCACTTGACGCAACATGTCAGCTGAAAACACTAGAGGGTGTCCAGCAATCCTCGTCCTCAATACTGTTGGAGTAACAGTACAGTCGACTTGAAAATGATCCCAAAATTGACGAACATATGGGATTACTATCTGGTTATTATGCGACAGAGCATACGAAATCCTTCAACCAACCAAAACATCCACCATTTGGCGGTATGCTTGAGCCTCTGGTATCTCATGGTCCGGAGAAATGACCATATTATGCTTTGGAACGAAAACTCTATCTGCAATGTCCGCACAAAAAAAACATATAAAATATTAGAATTATTAAGATCGACATAAACTTGTTTAAATTCAAATTTGTTTTATTTTGTACTTGTGTAAGTACCAAATCCAACACATATGGATTTCTACAAGTTTGATTTAAAGTTTAAACAAAAAATTTGAATATAACGGTAAAGTCGAAGACACATTCGAAACTACCCTCAATTCGAAATTAATGGCATTTTCGAGTTTAGTGACAAACTCGAAGCCTCTATGAAATTCGAATTCAAGATCAAATTCGAAGATGTCGGTACGGATAACAACAAAAATTCAAGATTTTAACCAATTTAGACTTAGAAAATTACATCCATTAGTCCTAATAGGTTCTAATCAAAGATATTTGTAATCAATTTGACGTTTCACCGGTTCAAAGTTTGTTATTTTGATATACAAACAATCAATCATTAAAACGTCAAAATCCGTTAATTTTGGCTCAAATGGAGTCTAAAACCACCTAAATCTTGTACAATACGATTGATTATACCTAGATTTGCTAGTAGTCTCGAACACAAACGAACAGAAACTCGACAAATAGTAGAAAAGTCGAATACGGCAAACTCGAAGACAAATTCGAAATCGCTCACAGTAAACTCGAAGGACTCAAATTCGAAAGTAGGTGATAATGACTTGTCACTGTTGACCTATTTATATCAACCACCTTCGAGTTTGTTGTCTACTTTCGAATTTATCTGCAAATTCGAAGAACCTGCCAAATTCGAATATATATTCGAATGTGGCTTAAACTCGAACTTAACTTTGAAAATTTGAAAATTTCGAAAACCTTTGAATTAAATTCAACTTTTTCAACTTTTTCAACATTTTCGTGTAACGGAATAAACTATGCGAAATCATTTACCCTAAGCACGTGATTTTCACGCAGTGTTTATTTTATTCAACTAGGAATGCACCCTCAGTAATTTTGACCTTTTTTCCGAAGTAAAATTAAAATAAATAAAAATAAAAAAAATGAAGTCAAAAGTAAAAATTAAAAGATAGTATAGAATAAAATAAATTAAAGTTAAAATTGTGAGCAAAAATTAAACTTAGACTAATCTACATTATTTTAAAATTTACAACCTATACTAAACACTTAACAGAATATTTTTGACGAGAATAGTCAAAGAAAGGTTCAATCAGATAGAGATGTCAAATACGCACTTTCAGTATTCAAACTTTCACACTTAGGAATTTTTTTATTCCTTTGATTGTTTGTCGTGACATACATTTCTAGCCGATTGCTGGTATTATTTTCCCTTTAAACATGTTACACTTCGGAATATCCCTTGGCCTTTTTATTTTTCAAGAAATTACCCTACGTGACTCACACTTAGATATACTTTTATGATCAAGGCATACACACAATGATTTTAACTTTTTGGTATTGCAAACTTTTTTTAAAAGGCAAATACTGGACACAGGTCTGTATTTACATACAACAAAGTGTCTTAGTTTGTCTTAAGGTTTATTCTTAAAGCTAGCATGACAGCGGTGACAGGTCTGTACCGACGTACAACAAAGCGACTTATCTTGCTAACTCGTGTCAAACCAGAGGCAACAGGTCTGTACTTACGTACAACAGAGTTACTTGTTTTGACTCTCAACTCAGTATATGATTTTTCTGTTCTTTCCAATTTTAAGATGTATCTGATGTTGCTATACATCCCTAGAAAGTTTGCATACCTCATTTAGAATCAAAGTCTGTATGTCTCATAAAAATTAAGACCAATTGGTCATACATCTAAGTCAGTGACACGTTTGACTTTTTCTTGAATATTTTATTAGCCTTGAGACTCCCTATATGTATTATGCCTACCAACATATCAAACTTAAAAAAGTATAACACTTAGAATTTAAGGTGCAATATGTGTGAAAGCTAAACACTTAGAGCTTGTAAATACTGTGCTAATTTTCGTCACTTTGAACCTGCATCTAAGACTTAACTCTTTTTCTCATATTCTCTTTTTTTTTTTGAATTTTTTATGGTTATCTCTCCTTTTTTTTTTTGTTTTTCATAAGTAAAAGTAAGAAAATATAGTAGCCTACTAACTTACTATAAAAGGAAACTATCCTAAGTTACCACACTTACTATAAAAGGAAACTATACTAAGCTACTAAACTTACTATAAAAAGAAATAAATACTACTGCTATAAAAAGAAATAAAACTGTACTAAGGTCAACTCACTCTGGATTACACATTCCGTTTAATTGAATCAAATACTCAAAACGTGACTTATCAAAAGCTTTGGTAAATAAATCAGCATTATTATCATCTGTTGCCACTTTTACCAGCTTGATTAAGTTCTTTTCAGCACAATCAGGTATAAAATGATGTCTTATGTCTATGTGCTTTGTTTTATAATGTTTAACTGGATTATTAGTTATAAAAATTGTTGACTGGTTATCTATCATAATAGGAGTATGAGTGTAAGTAAAACCGTAATCCCGCAATTGTTGTTGTATCCACAGAACCTGTGAACAACAACTACCAGCAGCAACGTATTCGGCCTCGCACGTTGACATGCTTACCGAAGTCTGTTTCTTGCATTGCCAGGAAACGAGTCTCCCTCCTAGGAATTGACAACCTCCAGTTGTTGACTTGCGCGTCAAGCTGCATCCTCCGTAGTCTGAATCAGTGAACGCCTCCAATTCCAGATGGCCTTCCGCGTGATACCAAAGTCCCAGCTTCGGTTTCGACTTGAGGTACGTAGAATCCGCTTCACAGCTTTCATGTGCATCTCTTTCGGATTTGCTTGAAACCTTGCATAATACAAACAGCAAACATAATATCAGGTCTTGAAGCAGTTAAATACATAAGTGACCTAATCATGGCCCGATATAACGTCGGATCCACATCGGTATCACTTTCAGTACCCGGTCCGAGGTTGTGATTCACTTGAATCAGCGTGCTGAAGTGAGCTGTCAGCTTGGTTCCCTCCATCCCGAAGCGCTCTAAGATGTCATAGACATAATTCGTCTGATGAATGAACATGCCCTCCCTCTTTTGGTCAACTTGCAACCCCAGAAATAAGTTCAACTCACCCATTGCACTCATCTCGAACTTTGACTTCAGCACCTTTTCAAAATCCTTGCACATTTGCTCATCTGATGATCCAAAGATGATATCATCGACGTACACTTGTACCAAGATGAAATGTTCTCCTTTTCGCTTCACGAACAGCGTACTGTCTATCCTTCCTCTTTCAAACCCATTTTCTAACAGATGGGTGGATAGAGTCTCGTACCATGCCCTTGGTGCTTAATGCAATCCATACAGAGCCTTATCTAATCGATATACTCTGTCTGGATATTTCATATCTGTAAACCCGGGCGGCTGTTCTACATACACCAGTTCCTTCACTTTTCCATAAAGGAAAGCACTCTTAACATCTAATTGATAAACCTTAAAACCCTTGAAGGAAGCAAAAGCCAGAAACAAACGGATTGCTTCAAGCCTTGCTACTGGCGCGAACACTTCATTGTAATCGATTCCTTCCTCTTGGTTGAAACCCTTTACCACCAGTCTTGCTTTGTTGCGAGTGACTATACCCCGATCATCTCTTTTGCACTTAAAAACCCATTTGGTTCCTATTGCTATTTCTCCTCGAGGTAACGGAACTAACTCCCACACTTCTAGTTTCCTAAACTGTGATAGTTCTTCCTGCATCGCTTCAACCCAAGGGTTGTCTTTTAGTGCCAATTACACATTTTTCGGCTCTAGTTGCGAGATAAAGCATGAATAGAGGCAAGTATGAAAGGCCTCGGAGTCATTTATCATCGACAACAACACTGTGTTGTTATTTAAACTACTCCTAGTCCTCACACCAGCATTAGGACTTCCTATAATGCTTTCTATAGGATGCTTCTTGTTGATCCTAGATGTCTCTATCTCGTCAACTCTCAGATTATCTCCCAAATTAGATCCTATCTCTCCTAACGGGGGAACGACTTCAGACTCCAAATTTTCTTCCTCATGGACAATTTCTTCAGAGTTAGAAGTAGTTGTCTGATTCTCGTTTTTAGGTGCTGCAGGATCAGTAACTTCTGGAGATCTATCTTCAGTTGAAGTAGGCTCAGATGTTGATTGAAATGTGGTCCTCGGAAAGCTATGACCCTCGTCATTAGATTTAACGACGACATGTCCTTTTCGATAGTACCTGCATTTTCATCCAAAGGAATGTTAAATGACTCAAACAGTTTGTCATAGTCAAATATCCATTCCGGACCTGTTTGGGGTTCATGTGTATAACTTGTGACTTCAATGTTATACACAATCTCTACTGTACCATTAGATTTGTTAAAAACCCGTTTGTTTGGTGAGTTCGGCACATAACCTAAGACGTATCCTTCGTCAGCCTTTTCACCAAACTTTGGTTGATGTTTTGTTTTCATTAAAGTACATGGTACCCCAAAAGGTTCGAAGCCAAAAATTTAGGTGGCCTTTTATTCAAAACTTCATAACAGGTTTTGTTCAAAGATTTGACAGTAAGGACCCGGTTTAAAACATGGCATGCGGTATTCGCTGCCTCCCCCCAAAACATGGTAGGAAGCTTTGAATCCGAAAGCATGGTCCTTGCTGCCTCAATCAGTGTCCTATTTTTCCGTTCGGCCACCCCATTTTGTTGTGGCTCATAAGGTGCACTAAAATGATGCACTATGCCCTTTGATAGGCAATATACACCAATTACTGTGTTTTTAAACTCTGTTCCATTATCACTACGAAGTCGTTTAACCCTTGTTCCATATAAATTCTCCACTTGGTCTAAGAACCCGATGTGCTTGCAAGCCGTCTCGTCCTTTGTACCTAGAAAGAAAACCCAAGAAAAACGTGAGTAATCATCAATAATAACTAAACAGTACCAACTACCACCTATACTCCTTTTGTTGATTGGTCCGAAGAGGTCCATATGCAACAAATCGAATGTGGCAGCGATGGAGTTCTGAGTCTTGGACTTGTGTGCCTTCTTGTGTTGTTTTCCTTTCTTGCACGGTAGACACTTATCCTCGAACCGAAAACTCTTCATAGGAACACCTTGCACCAGTCCATTTTTCGTAATGTAGTTCATTTTCCTTAGGTGCAAGTGTGCCATGCGTCTGTGCCATAAAACCGACTCTGTCTCTGAAGCTTTAGATAGCAAACAAATTGGTCCCATCGAAGATTCCGGCTTGTTCATGTCGAGCATGTACAAGTCATTCTTCCTTGGAGCCCTCATCAGTATCCACTCTTCAGGTATTTTGAACCCCGGTTTTAGCACTAACGCCTCAGTATCAGTGAACAGCACTGAATTCTTTTTATCATAGATTTGAGATACACTAATGAGATTGTGAACCAGTTTATCAACGTGATAAACTTGATCCAATTTGATCGTCTCATTAGTGACCACTCCAGTACCCGTGATTTCCTCCTTTATTACCAGCGAACGATACGAATCCCCGATTCCCTCCCTTGAAGTCTGCTAGTAGACTTCTCTCCCCTGTCATGTGCCTGGAGCAACCACTGTCGACGAACCATTTGTTGTTTGGACCTGTAGTTATCTCCTGCACATGAAAGAAAATAGGTTAGTTATCACGGGGAACCCAAGCCATAACTGACTTGGTAATACCATTCTCGTCCACACACTTAAACTCTTTCAAATACCCATCTCTCCTTTCAAGTGACTTGGGTCTTTGAACTGGAGTTTGTTGTGGTGTCGAGTGATTTAAGTTCACTCTTGGCCATCTGAGCGGCAAACTCCAGAATTGTCTGATCATCTGACTTCTCTACCCACATCGGATTGCTTTCATTCTGACTGCTGTCCCCTGTGATTTCCTCTGCCCCTTCACTTCCAGTCTCAGTTACTTCAGCCATAAAGGCTCTAGCGTTTGATTCTGGATGTGTACTCCAGTCATAAGTGCCGTCCAGCTGTCTGTCGGATGTGACATTAGATAACAAACCAGCTATATTCGGCTGACCAGATGCACTACTCGGAAGATATCGCCCTTGTGATTGGTTCTGATACTATCC
Organism: Centrapalus pauciflorus; assembly: GCA_020465985.1. Lineage (NCBI taxonomy): Eukaryota > Viridiplantae > Streptophyta > Magnoliopsida > Asterales > Asteraceae > Centrapalus > Centrapalus pauciflorus. Next base: position 130,921 of record JAANYP010004238.1, read on the forward strand.
CTGATTCTGATACTGTCCCTGGTAATTCTCTACCTTCGATCTCTGACACTCTCTCGCGAAGTGTCCTAACCCTTGACAGTTGTAACATTTTACCTTGGACTTATCGAACCCAATCTTATTGTTACTCACATTAAGATTTCTACCCATCCTCTTGATGAACCTCTTAACTCTCTGAGTTACCATGGCTAGTTGCCATTGTAGATCCATCTCTTCAAGATCATCAGTGTCTACCTGATCGTAATCATCATCCCAAAGTGCAGGATCGTTGATTTTGCCCTGAACGCAATTGCCGTAAGCGGCCACGAATGAAGCCAACAGATTCAGATGGTCTTCAGCCGATTTTGCGCTCATAGGCATCTTAGAATATCCCTGAGATGTAGATGCCGGAGTAGCCTGATGCTGTTGTTCTTCTGGTCTAGCAAACCCTAAGAAAGCCCTACTCTGTGAGTCTTCTGGCTTAGCCGGTGACGACGTTTCTCTAGAGAAGAAGGCTGTAGCTGTCTTCATTTCAGCTGCCACTGAAGGTTTTGATTTTCCGAAATACATTGCTGGATCTTGAACTTGATCATAATCTGATTCTTTCTTTAGTAACTCAAAATGATACGCCCTCCGCGTTCCGACAACATTCTCTAGAGTCAGAGTATAGTATTTGTCCTCATCATGCTTAATTAAGGCCACATACATCGCCCATTTGGCCGGTAACGCATCCAGAAGCTTATTATTCTTCTCAGTGTCACTATACTCAATGTCATGACTGTCTAACTCAGTTAGCAGATGATAGAAACGTGTGATAGTCTCATCCAGCTTTTCATCCTTCGATGCTTTGAAGATAGCAAACTGCTGCTTGAGCATTTCCATTCGTTTCATTCTAACCCTCGGGTTACCCTCACACCGTTTTTCCAATGCCTCCCACAGCTCTTTTGCTGTCTTCTCATTGCGGAAGGTGTGTAGTATGTCCTGAGGTAATGCCATTCTAATGATAGCATATACACGGTTCTCTGCTTCAAACAGCTTTTTATCGTCATCCTTCATCTTAGAATAAGGAACAACCTTTTGTCGTCCTTCGACTTCAGCTGTAGGTGGAATGTATCCCTCGTCGATACAAATCCACATACGCATATAATTAAATCGCGCGAAGTCGGCATACCGATCCTTCCACCAGTAATAATCTTCAAGTTTTATCAACTTTGGCGGAGTATTTGCTTTTCCGACCTCGTGATCCATCTCCAGAAACCTTTGTAGACTTGTCATTGTTTCAAATATTTTTGGATTTAAATTTAATGAATTTAATTCGAAATTAATGTAAAATAATACTTTCGAATTTGGATAAATTCGAATCTACTTAATTTTAAACTGTTTTTGAACTAAATTCGAAATTAAGTTTGAAATCAAACTATATTCGAAATTAATGGCAAAGTCGAATGTTACTTAAATTCGAAACACTTAAATTCGAATGACCACTTAATTCGAATGTCCCACTAAACTCGAATGTCCTCTATTCGACTTTAGTGCAAAGTCGAAATCCAAAGAAAAGTCGAAATGGCCAAATTCGAAACCAACTTTAAGGAAACTCGAAAGGAGCGTATTTCGGTCAAACTCAAAAATAAGCAAACCTTAATTTCTCCTTAACAAATTCGAGCGCCGCAAATTCGAAAAACGGCTAATACCTCGAGTTTTTCACGTTTTTCAGATTAAATCAATATTTTTACAAGTAAAAATATTGATTTTGATCAAAAACGTGAACTACAACAAAGTATTTCCCGGAATCCAATATGATAAGCTCGAAACTCTCAAATAAAAAGTTAGATTAACCGTCCAAAAGCGTCAAGAAACCTAGGATGTATCTTTATGAACACGAAGAACACCCCGTAGGCTCTGATACCACTTGTAAGGTCTTGACACTGTAGATCTATCCTGACGCGACACACACCAACGAGTGTGGAATCCTCGTTAGCGGCTTGACGGTAAGATCACTAACACGAAACACGGAGACTACCACGGCGTTGTACGATCGACTAAGAACGAACCTACGCGATGATTCTCTCCGAAAACACACACTAGTTGTAAATAAACTCGAGATCGCCTTCTGCTAATCACTCACACGAAATCTTCAAAAGTCTCCTAATGATTCGAGTTAATCCCTAATTATAGTGACCCATTCGAGTTTGTCATGGGACAAATTCGAATCCAGGCCCAAGGCCCATTCGAATTTGTCTACATGACACATTCGAATTTACCTCCTATGTTAAATTTGAATTTATCCTATATTCGAATTTTACATGTCCAACTTCTATTTGAATATATGGTTTAACTTATGTTTGAATTAATCTTTGGACTTTATGTTTGAACTTCTTGTAATACATTACATCAAGTTCAAACATACAATCAATGAATATCAAACACACAAAATCACATATATCAAACACTAGTTAATATTGAATATCTTGTAATATCACTTATACAAAATGCTAACACAACTTAGACTGCTATCGTCACACAGGGTGTACCAACATACATACAACATAATATGCCATTCAGAATCACAAAAGTTAAAATGAAAGAACTCTTAAGCATACAAAAGAACCAACACAAATTGACGAGCCATCGTTGTGGCCCGTAGAAATAACCTTAAATCTAACTACTAGCGTAGGGAAGTAAGCGTCGAATCCGCAGGGAGGGTGTAGGTTTATTAGGGTTAATTAGCAAATTTCTTTAGTTTATTAAAAGCAATTAAAGTGTGGATTGAGTGATTTGTTTGGAATGATGATTGCAACTAAATTATAATTAAAACAACGGCAAGCAACTAACGAATTAATTAACAACACAATTTGAAGATAACTATTTATGAATTCACTACGGCATACATTATTACTTAATTGAACATCATGCAATGGTGAAATACACATAATCAATTACACAGTCATATTAATCACGAACACTTTAATCAATGGCGCATGCAATATTCATTACCTGTCTTAATCCCTAAACTATTGGACTCGACACAAATAATAACACCACTATGAACTATCTGGCTTTTACCAATTAAATCATTCAATCATAACGATAATGAATAGTACATCATTTGTGTAACATGAAATATTCAATAATCATAAAACACATCATACACTTAGACTGCTATCGTCACACAGGGTGTACCAACAATACAAACTAATGTTCAATTAAATAACACTTAGTCGTAGATCCTCCGAAAATGGTTATGGTGGTTTAGCCGCTCATCTTGTGCTCTTCACCGGGAACGGTTGGAGACATGATCGTAGGCTTCGAAAGGTTGCAAATCACCTTCTTTGTACTTGAATCGTGAATCCACTCCGGCAGGGCTTCGCCGCTTCTTTCAACACTCCCGGGACCCCACAAAAATGTACGAAATCGTTCCCTATTTATAGAGGACGAGTGAACTAGGGTTTTGGACTCAGAAAAGTGGCTTGGGGGTTTTTACGCCGCACGAGCGTAGGCCGGGCGTAGCCATACGTCCCCTTGCACCCGGGGTACGGCCAACCTACGCCGGGGGTACGGTGGAACTATTTTCTTGCGCTAAAAAGTTCTGTTTTGCAGCGTAGGGTGGCGCAGGTCAAGATTTGTGCAGTGTATTAAAGATGTCTGGAACTTTAATATAAATGAAACTTTGTTATGAACATGATTTCAATATAACTGACACAAAAATGACAAATTTCACTTCAAAATCAAAAAATTTGGAAGTGCACTGCATAAAACTAAAGAATACCTGTGGTGATTAGAGCTGTTGTTGGTTTCTATTGACATAAGCTTCTCATCAAGGATGAGTCATGAATATAAGAGATCAACTCTCATTCAAATAAAAAGACACCTTAGACAGATGATAAAGATTTAATGACATTGATGCAAGTCAAATATTTTATCACAAAATTGATCCATAATCAATCAAAAAACATCTGGAACACAAAATGCAAGCAAAAACAAACACCTGCTTCAAAACTCACACAAATACCTATGGTTTTAACTTTTCACCAAAAGAATCCCACACCATGAGAATACAAGAATAACTTTTTAAACAAACCTTATTACCTTAAACAATAAAAAATGTAAAGTTGGTTTACTAATTAAACAATTAACCCATTACATAATATATTAAGCATTTGTAAAACCTTTTTAAAATCAACAAAAGTGCTCACAGGTCATCCCAACATGATCCAAACTGTTTTGGCTCAAACATATTATTTCTAGATTACCTAACCCATATGTTTTGAAGCATTGTTTGTTGACGATGAATTTAAAATGACCCTCACTAACCCAGTCAACAAGGATGGTTCTTTGTCGCAATTATAAGTCCTATAAATTACTTGATGTCTTAACCAACCAAAGTCGTATGATTTTCATAAAAATATAAAAATATAGCAGGACCAACTGATCGTGTTATTGAATTAATAAGCCTATAATGATGGAGGGTTGCTTACTGTTAGATATTGGAACAGTCCATCAAGCTGTTGCGATTTCAGATATACACCTCCAGTAATATAAGAATCCTGTTACTCATTTATGAATAATAAATGATCAGTTATATCATCAATTAATGAAACATTTACAACCAATGTTGAATATCCAATCATATTTATATACAAAGAGAGGTATGCCTATTGCAGGAACGCAAAATGTTGTGACCCAATGATGCAAGAATCTAATAGGTACTTGTAGCATGAAAAAATCAAAATCATCTAGTATAGACACGTTACTTAAGTTGATTATCACGCTATAGATGAAATTAATCATCAATAAACATCTTTGATTGTGCAAAAAACTATGAATCTATTACACATCATTACGACTTTAGTGTATTTGAAAAAAAAAGGAATTTGGACGCCTATGACTGTTGTGACTGTTGTGTGCAACTATTAAGGCTCTTGTATGGATGTCCATTTCCTTGGAATCAGTAGCAGCCCACCTATGTTTCTGTACATAATTATAGCATATATATCAACTAAATATACAAGGCTTCATCAAGGTGCTTAATATTAGTTTAGACTCAAAACAGGTTGTTGTCCACCAATTCATAGCTCATATTTTACCAACTCGTGTTAAGTACAATTAAGGATTCGTGTTGATTTTAATGGCTAAATGTGGGTTGAATCATCACGCTACATAGAATAAAAAAAAAATCAAACCTATTACTATAGTATCATCATGATTTTTCTTCTGCATTAAAATATAAAGGAACATTCCAGAACTCAAAACAAATAAGAAGGCACACACACTTTATCAAGTCAAACGGGAGAGGAACTCTTTAAAATCACTAATGTTTCTTTAAAATCACTAATATAACTTGAAACGGGCAAAATGTTTTTGCCATAAAACTAACATCCATTGTCAAAAACAACATCACTAATATTTCATCATAAATCAGATAAAATAAGCAGATATCTGTGAACAAAAAAAGTGACTTACGAATCTAAATAAACACGTATATATCATCACTACATACAATCTTCTTGTAGATGTGTTGTAGTAAATGGAATGAAGTTATTGAAAAGATAAATCATAAACTTGACAAAGCTAGGCAGTAGCAGAAAGCGACAATCATCAAAGGACACACATTAAGAAAGAAAATAATTTGAAAATATTTAAATAAGACTTGCGGTTTAATTCACCAATGAGTATAGACTACTCCAATATCAAATTCTTGAGTCATCACTGCACTTGAAGGAAAAGAAAGATATGAACTCTAGAACAAACTAAATACCAACCTACCATTACAACCTAAAGAATTAAAAACATAAATCAAAGTCAAAATCGGTTAATGGAATTCGCTACGTGCTAGTTGACTGTTGAAACAAGGAAACCGATTCCATATCTGTTACAGAAGCATGAAAGCACTACTGATGCATGCTCGTATTACGAGAGGGACGAGTCTGACTTTAAGAGGGGATTGGAAGAACCGATGAGAGGACATTTGGATGATTGCATGTCATTCGCTTCATGTAGCAACGATGAGAATGAAGATGAGAGTAAGGGCGGTGATCAGCTTGTGCGGAGGAGGTCAGATCTCGAAGGTGATGATCTAGCCGAGACTTCTGCTGCTAGAAGAGCATAAGGAAATCATGGCACTACAAAAATTGATGGACTCCATTAACGCTACATAAATCATACATTCGATTTGAACTAACCTTATACAGATTCATACACAGATCATCTTCGACTTGAAACCCTTCTGGTCTTTGATGGTCGAGATCAGGCCTTCGATTCTCTTCTATGACCTTCAAGGAACTAAACCTAGCCTTCATTCAGCGTGGTTCTAAATCAGTGTTTCAAATCTGGAGAGGGATACAAATTTCGCAAAGAGTTGTGATTTGATTGAGATCCATCAGGTATTGAACGTGTACTGAGAAGGAGAAGAGTTGTCTTGGGAAGACGGTGTATTGAGAAGGGGAAGAGTTGTCTCGAGAAGATCTAATTTGAGTTCCCAGGCATGCAATATCCGTTTATTCAAAATCCAAATGCTGACAACAAAATTAAAAGTTAAAATTTTAGGCAAAAGTAAATTGTACAATGTGCTTTTGGAAGTTGTAAGTCTTATAATTCAAGGTTGTGCATCAAATGATTATATATATATATATATATATATATATGTGTGTGTGTGTGTGTGTGTGTGTGTGTGTGTGTATACACACACTAGTACTGTACCCGGGCAAAGCGGCGATGACAATTATTTTTCATTTCGCAACATGTTTGTTGAGTTGCATATTATTTTTCTAAAGATGAAAGAAAAAGAAGATTTAATTCATCGATAAGTTGTCGTTGAATATAGACATAGAACTAATTTTTTTTTAGATATTATTTTTGCTTTCAGATGAACATAAAGAATGTTTTGCTACAACTATCATTTACGGGCATTCACTAACATTTTAGCTAAAAGTATCAAATTTTTAACGTAATTATAATTATTAACTAGCCAACCATCTAATATGATAATACAACAATTGATATACATCATCTCCGATTATCACTTAGGATCATTCTCTTTGTTAAAAGTTATTATTCAAACAATTTACATTATTCAAAAAAGTTAACTCCTAATCTCCTAATATCAAACTATAGCTGCAGCACAACTGGGTTGCACTCCAGACTCCAGAAGTCATGGGAACGAGATCTCCTCTTAATTATTGTTTTGAAGCCTTTTTAATTTAGGCTTCCATCGCACTACTTTCTTCTATTAGATCATTCTTCTCAATAGAAATCTGTTCAGTCATGTCACAGACAAGTATCTCTCAACAACACAATATGTGACGATTTTTAAAGATTTTATGTTACACTTTTGCAATATTTTCCTTGATTGAATTGGCAATTTTGACTCCTTTGCCTAAATATTGAAGGGATTCGAACTATATACTTATATAAACTCTTTAACGGGTCAAATTAATGGATAAATTATTAGCTACGAAATGAAATCCGTCAATTTGTATGTGTCTAATCATTCATTAATTAATTTGCCATTAATCCATCTATTATTCAATCTTGAATCAAGTTTTAGTGCTGCTGTGTAGGTGTAATTAAGTCCGAGAATTATAGAGGTAAATGTTGGGGATTAAATCTCGGAGTGGCCTATAAGGCCTTGGTCTGGTGCTGTATATATTTGTTTGATTATCTCAATTCATTAGCCCTTCATCCTTTTTGTTTCTACAATAAAATAGTGGATATATATACATGTGTGCAGTCTTAAATATGGGGGGTATAGACCCTGAAGCTTGGCCTAAAATGGCTTTGTTTGGTTCCAAGTCTTCTTGCTTGATCATGTATATTCTATTCGCCTTTGATCCTCTACTTTTTGTTTAAAAACAGTATCATGTAAGCATTTGTTATGGCTGCAAATACAAAGTAGGTCCCAAAAGGTTTCGCAAGTATGTTGCTATAAGCTGTAGAGGGTGGGGGGTGAATACAACTATTTAAAATTTCAACACACTTTTCTCAATTTTGTATGTATATGTCAACAAGTGTTAATTACAAATAAGTTTGAAAAGCGGAATAGTTCAAACTGAGATGACAGAAACAATAGATAGACAACTAATCAAGACACACTCAGACTAGTTACAATGAATTGACTCACTAAGATGCACTTACTATTTGTACAAGACAGACAGACAGCTTGAACAAGAACAGCTTGGACACACTCAACTATTCTATTCTAAGCAGACTTTGCATGCATGAAAACACAATTCTTTTGCACGTTCTGGATATCTCTCTCTTGGTTATATCACATTCCTTAGAAACTTCCTTTTATACTCTGTTGTAATGTATTCCCAGTAATAGTCAGCATGTTAATGTTTCTTTTATCAAACACAAGAAGAATCAAGCTCAATAATTGTGTAATGATTAAGAAGACAATAAGAATGTAGTGAGAATATAAAGTTGGCGGTTGGAATGTTTTGATGAATATTCAACGGTGTTTTCATTACAAAACCCTAGGAGCCTATTTCTAGGCTCCTTTAATTAACTTTGGAGCATAGACACAATTGCCCCCTTGACTTTTACATAGAAATAAACTTACAAGGAAATAAATACAAGACTAACATAAACAAAATAATTATTACAAAATAAGTCCACATGATCGAAATTAAATATTTAACAATCTCCCCCCTTTCGATCAACGTGGAGGTCCTGGAACTCTGGCATGGTCGGTAGATTCGCGGAGTCCAAGATGACGTTGAATCGTCTGAACACTTGTCTCATATGTAGCCTTTCATTCAGGAGTTCAATGCCGTTGAGCGTATCCTGAATTTCCTTCGGTGAGCATCTTTGTTCTGGATCTGGTTGAGCATCATATTTTTGAACTTTTTGAGTAAGCGCGACTCTAACCAATCTGAGAGTACCGTCGGAATAACAGGGAAGATCATCAAAGCGTATGAACCTTTTATAGCCCTTCTGATTTACAAAAATGACACCCGAGCCTCCTCTATAGATGACTCTGTAGGCAGAATGGTGGGCGAGAAGGAAGCTGTCTTGATCAGGTGCTCGTCGGCCCACTTTAACCAGCGCGCTCTCTATCGCCATTTAGAAATCTCTGAGGCACATGATAATAGATCGGTGGTTCATACTTCGAAGAAGGGCACCTACGGCAGTCATGTGAGACAGACGTTGTTTAATATGATTTTTCAATCGGTTATGTAAGAATTCAACGTCGTCCACACTTATGAAGTCCAAATCATTCTCGTAGAACTCCTCAACCGTGCCATCTTCTCTTTCTACCTGAAAGGCAGGATAGAATACTTTTGCTCTCCTGCACATGGTGATGGTCATGAGTTTCTTTATCTTTGATTTTGAGACTTTGGATCTTCTTTCCCTAAGCATTAATTGATAGTATTCAGCCTATTCAGCTTTGGTTACGTTGGTCAGTTCCATTAGGAGGCTTCTGCTGAAAGACCCAGGTTTCTTTCTGAATACCATCTTAAACCGTTCTTCTAGGAACGGATTCTGAAATTGTTACGGAGGAAACTTCTGAAGGAATTCTTTGAGGCCCTGAACGGGGGGTTCTTCTATTTCAGATTTTTTAGCTTCTAACAATTTGATGATTGTCCCCCACCGTTCTTATCTTAGTTCCTCTTTCTCTTCAGGTGGAAGAGTTTGTACTTTTCCCTTCGAATAGCGGTCCACCCAATACATATAATCTCTCCTATATTCACTGGGTGCTAAAGGGGTCTCATCAAAGCAATCTACCCTCTTGGTTTGTGAAGGACCTGGTTGTTCAGTTTGTTGGACTATGGGAGGACTTGGAGATCTTGGTGGGCTTTGGACTAGATGAGATTCTTTGAGTGATGAGGGAGCTTGGATGGATGATAGAATTTCTTGCTGTGGAGCTGGTGGTGGTGAGTTTAGGAAATCAAAAGAGGAAGATGATGAATTTTTAGGTGATTCTGGCTCAGGCTTAGGAATGATTAAAGGTTCGTTGTCCTCAGTATCGGAGTCTGAGTCAGACACCAATATGATTTTAACTTTTTCATGAACGGGCTCGAACTCAACCATAGCTGTCAGTGGATTCAGTGGAGCTGGACCTTCGAACATGGGCTCGTCTTCTAACATCAGATATTCCTGAGCCTCTTGCATCTTTTCCTCTGACCCCTGAACCTCTGTCGATTCTGTTTTGGCTCCCCCTACAATCAACATAGGGTCCTCAGACTGAGTTTTCTGTCGTTTCTCCCCCTCATGGCGATCAGGGTCGTCCTGATCGTCATGCTTTCATTTCTGGGACTCAGCCTAAGGACGACACTGTAGCTCAATGACGGCCGATTCTAGGCGGTCCAGTCTGGAGTTCAGTTGCTCCTGGACTTGAAGGATAAGACGGTTTTGCGCGTCAATTTTTTTGGAGAGCTCCTGAATAATTAATTGGACTGAGTGGGTCCCTGGTGGAGGCACATCCTCAGAAGTGACACCCTTACCCTTAATAAATGAGAGAAGGGCGGTATGTCGTTCTTCAGCAGCCTCCTTTTGGGCGTCCAGGTCAGCCCGGGTAACAACACCGACAGCACTAAGAGCTGCCGTTAACATCTCTAATTTAATTGGGAGATGGCCTGAAGTGGACGGCGTTGATGGAGCCTCTACAGGTCTTCCTTCTGTCACTTCTGGCTCCCCGATGGGATGCGCAGATCAAGAAGTTTGTGGAGCTACCACGGAGGCAGCTCTAGGGGATGCCACAAAGGCATCGTGCGATGTGTGTATCTGTGGGGATGGAATCGTGAAAGAAAGAGGGGCGGTCACGTGGGGCAGAGTGTGACCTCGTTCAACACCGCCACTCTCCGAATGAGAGGGCGATCGCATATGTGGTATATCCCCGTGGAATGAATAGCACCCTGTTGGGAGGATCCTAAGTGGGTGGTGGGGGTTAGTTCGACCATCTGACTAATGGTCTTCGAGTGGGTTGTCCGGCTGATAGGGCTGCGGTCACCCTCAGATGTTACTTCTAACCCTCGTACAACATAGACGGTTCATTCTGAATCCGCCGCCTCTGCTGTCTCACCTACTCCTCTCTCTCTCACAAACACAGTCTCCCGCGCACTTAACCCCATGGATTGTTGTACTTCCGCCATTTCTCCTTCGTCCTCACTCAATCTATTCTCATCTCCGGACTAGCTAGGCTCAGTCGGTTCTGACTGAGCCTCATCCGGATAAAACTCTCATATATAGGCCCGAACCCTTTCCGATTGCACTGCCCTTAGAATAAGGGACAGTGGGATAGTCATTATTGGCACAGAAGGTGCCCCCTTTGGCAGATTAAGCTTCTGGATTGCCACTGTAGGGTAGACATCGGCCTCAGGACGCTCATGAATGTCGTCATCGGTATCCATGGCATATTGAATGATGAGCTGTAGGAAACGTTGGAGAGGGATATATTTGCGGCCTCGTTTGGTGCCTCTCTCCATATGAACTCTCTTTAATTCCTCAAAGAGGAATGCTGCATAATCCACGTGGCGGTCGAATGCAAAGCCGGTGAACATGGCTAGGACTTGAGCCGATGCAGAGTCGTGGCCAGAATGTTTAGCAGTGAAGCATTTATTGATGACGTCGAACAGAATCCTCCAATGAGATTGGAGATTCTTGGTTTTGAAATCGGAGGGTTTGGTAAGAGGGTCGTCATATCCCAAGGTTTTTATTTCTGAGAGGGTTTCTTGGACGGAAGGAATGGGAACAAATTGAAAATGAGTTGGCAAAAAGGCTTCGGGAGGTAGATGAAGTATATGGCGTATGGCGACGGTGGTGAGTTTGACTGGAATAGAGTCGATGGTGGAGGTGAAGTTAGGTTCCGCATCGGGGACAAACTGCAATCGGTTCCAAAATTGTTGCAGATAGATTTGGGGAACGGCGATGGCTGTAGAAAGGGAGTAGTATATGGGGTGGTGAGTGACGATGTCGAAGGCTAGAGTTTGGGGTTCTTTGGTGAGGATGGACACATCGAGCTGCCAGTTATGAGGTATGAACTCGAGAAACTCGGCTTGAGGGAGAATGGATTGTTCAGGTAGTTGGGCATTATTGTTGGGAATGGGGGGATGGGGTATGGTTAGAACAACAGCGGGTTCCATCATTCCTGTAAAGGTGCATCAAAGTTAGAACAGAAGACTTTAAATGATAAGACATTGATATGAAGTCTAGATAAGTGTGAAATAGATACTGCGTGATCTGTTTAAAGCATCGGGTCTTTATTAGTAGAATAAGATTCTACTGAATAAAGTCCAAAGTCAATCGTTAATAGACCAATGTTAGATCAGACATTTTCACTCAAACACTAATCCTAACTCTAATCAATGGTGCACCGAAATGAAAATCTTTTTGGATTTTTGATTTATAATGAAAATGCAAAAATGGAAAATTTTTTAAAAAAATATGCTAAGTGTTGGATTTCGGATGGACCGAATTCGGCTGAACAGTGCTCCCGAATTCGGATCCTACTGAAATTCGGATGATGAATGATGAATGATATATGAGGGTCCGAATTCGGATGATGCGATTGGTGCTGGACCGAATTCGGATGGTGATGCAATTTCGGATTGGAACCGAAATAGGATGAATGCAGTGACAATGAACAGACCGAATTCGGATGATGTGGTTGATGCTGGACCGAATTTGGATGGGATGCATGTAATGAAATTGAATGGACTGAATTCGGATGCGACACAAAATTCGGATGGGGACCGAATTCGGATCCCATCCGATTTCTGATGAACAGTATTGAAACTTAGACTTTTTGAGCATTTTGAAAGTTTTCAGAAGGACCGAATTCGGATCAACAGTGGTCCGAGTTCGGATGCACAGTGTCCGAATTCGGTCGATGATGTGTGAAACATCTTGAAATTTGTCTAAGTTGGGACATCCGAATTCGGGGCTTGGTCCGAATTCGGACGTCCGAATCACAGCAGTTCATTTAATGAGTTCATGCAACGTGAACAGTGGTGATTGTGACAAAAATGCATGAAATTAAAGATCCTAGACTTAAAACATATAAAGAACATTTTATGTAACTAGAACTAAGTAAATAAAACACATTAAACTACCTAAAATTAAGAAAAACCGAAATGAAAAAACCACTAAAATTTTGAAAATCAAACAAACAATATATGAAGTTAAACACTGAAATAAAGTTAGAAACATGTTACCTTGTGATGCCAAAGTCGAGAAATGCAAGAAAAACGGAGGAAACGAGGTGTCACAAAGCTTGAACGGTGGGTATGGTGGTTTGGGCGGTGAACGGCGACGGGAGAAAAGAAAAGAGGAAGAAGGAAGAAAGCTTGAAGATGAAGAAATGTGTGTTTGACCGTTTGACTCCCACCCTTTTAAAGGCAGATGGGTCGGGTCGGGGCAAGCAGGATCCGCGCCCAAAAGGAAGTGGGCCGCCGGATCCCACAACCACACACACATACATAGAAAACTTTTTGGGCCTTTAAAAAATTGGAAACAACAACAAAAATTTTAAACAAAGATTTGACCCAATTTATTACATCTTTTTGTATTTTTCTTTGAAACAAAAATAAGCAATTGCAAACTAAAATATTTTTTGATATTTTCATTTAGCATTTAAGTTAAGACAAAAATATAGTAAAATAAGATGAGATAAAATGTTTTTGTCTTTTTGATAAATTTAAACAACAAAAATCTTTTTGGGATTTTCTGACCTATTAAATTAAACTTAAAAATAAAATAAAATATCACCAACCTAAAATTTTAAAAAAAATTAACTAATAGAAATAATAAAAGTAAAAAGGAACAAAGAATTATAAAAATTAACATCCTAACTATACTCCTCCTCAAATAAATACCGCTTCCCTTCTTTTATCATTTTCAGATTAAATTCATGAACCTTTTTTGCCTTAAAGATACAGACAAACCTGGATTATGTTTGCGTCCCACTTAGTGATGAACAATTCACACAGCAATATGTCAGCATCATTAATTATTAAAAATGTACATAGATAAGGAAATATTGAGTTTCAATTTTGTGACAAAATCCTCAAATTTAAATAACAGATATTTTCTAAAATAAAGGAATTTCAAACATGATAGATTGAAATAGAATTATTTAAGACAATATCTGATATTTAATTGGAAGGCGGATCCAACATGCCGATATGGGATACTGAAAACTGAAAACGAGGTTCGTCTAAAGATTTAGTAAATATATCCGCAAGTTGATATTCCGTGCCAACAAAATACAACTCAATGGTTCCCTTTTCTACGTGATCTTTAATTAAATGATATCTGATATCTATGTGTTTCGTTCGAGAGTGCTGCATGGGATTGCAAGAGATGGCAATTGCAGTTCGAAAATCGCAGTTAATTGGGATATTGGTGAGTGAGAATCCATAATCGCGTAATTGTGTTCTCATCCACAGCACTTGAGAGCAACAGCTTGCAGCTGCTACATACTCAGCCTCAGCTGTGGATGTTGAAACACAATTCTGCTTTTTGGAGGACCAACTCATCGGTCTATCTCCCAAGAACTGTATTCCTCCCGACGTGTTGTTTCTGTCAACTCTACAACCTGCAAAATCAGCATCTGAAAAAGCGGTAAGATCAAAATCGGTTCCCTTTGGATACCATAGACCAAGATCGGGTGTACCCTTAAGATAACGAAAAATGCGTTTTACCGCAGTTAGGTGTGATTCTTTCGGGTCGGTCTGAAAGCGAGCATAAAGACATGTTGAAAACATTGTATCAGGCCTACTAGCAGTCAGATACAGTAAGGATCCTATCATCCCTCTGTAAGTTGTATTATCGACACTTTTCCTAGAAGGATCGGTGTCTAACTTACAGTTGGAGGCCATGGGAGTTGTGATACTCGTGCAAGAGTCTAACTTATACTTCTTGAGAATGTCAAGAGTATATTTTGACTGGTTCACAAAAATCCCATTCTCAAGTTGTTTGACTTGTAATCCGAGGAAAAAGTTCATTTCCCCCATCATACTCATCTCGAACCTGGACTCCATTAGGGTTGAAAAATCCTTACAGAAATTACTGTCAGTAGATCCAAATATAATTTCGTCGACATATATATGTACTAGCATTATGTGTGGACCTTCCTTTTTCGTGAACAGAGTTGTGTCCACCACACCTTTGCTGAAACCGGCAGAGATAAGAAAATTAGAAAGACTATCATACCATGCGCGTGGTGTTGTTTTAAACCATAGAGGGCTTTGTCTAGCACATAAACATGGTCAGGTTTATGTGCGTCAAAAAATCCTTGTGGTTGTTCAACGTACACCTCTTCGTTAAGTTCACCGTTAAGAAAGGCAGTCTTGACGTCCATCTGGTACACTTTGAAGTCCTTGTGTGCCACGTACGCCAAGAAGATTCTGATCGCTTCTATCCGTGCAACTGGAGCGAAGGTCTCGTCATAATCTATCCCTTCTTGTTGTCGGTAGCCTTTGGCAACAAGTCTTGCTTTATTCCTTATCACAATGTCGTTCTCATCTCGTTTGTTCTTAAAGATCCACTTAGTTCCGATCTCTGTACGCTCTTTTGGTTTGGGAACTATCTGCCATACTCTGAGCTATTCAAACTGGTTGAGTTCTGTAACAACCCAACTTTTAGCCCAATTTATTATCTGATTATCGAACCAATAATGTAATTTTATTACATTATTTGAATTATAATTTAATTAAGTATTGAAATATTTAATTAAATTATATAAATATTTAAATTATGAATTAATAAATTATTAAGATAATTAAATAAAAGATATATAAGATACGAAAGTAATAGTGGGTTAAGCAGCAAACATAACTAGTTGAAGTATATAAACGGAATTTAGGATCATAAAATCAGATCTACTCTCTCTCTCTAGACTTTCTCTCTCTAAGATTTCTCTCTCTACTCTCTCTCTCTACTCTCTCTCTAAGACTTCTTCCAAACCGACCGTCTGATTATCAAGATTTATACATCATTGGGAAGATCTCGAAGAATACTACAATAATCCACCGTTGCATGTAGGATTACATACGAATTGGAGGTAAGAAATTACGTTTAAAGTTTCTATACTTTCGGTTTTGAAGATATAATCTCGAATTTACCATTTATATGAGATTAAAGATAACTTAAGATTTAACTAGAATATGTTTAATATAATTGAATCTAGGCTTAATATTTAGTATATATATGATTTTAGGCTTGAAAATGTAAGATTTAAAGCTGTAGATAATGAACAAATTCGAAATACCAATAACAAACTCGTAATAGAGCTAAATTCGAGAGTATCTTCGAATCTAGGCAGTAAATTCGAATTGTATTTCGAATTTAATCAATAGATTCGAATATTAGCTTCGAAATTGTTCATATGTTCGAATTTAACCCTTCATTCGACTTTAAGCATTATTTTCGAATTTAATGTTAGCCTATGATTCGAATTTAGCAAAATAAAGTTCGAATTTGGTTATTGATTCGAATTTATGTATATAAATTCGAAATTCCATTCTTTAAACTTGAATATTTTGAATAAATCACATGAACAACACATAAAATGACAAAATAATTAGCTTAATGATTAATTATATATATATATATATATATATGATAATATATGTATATATATATATATATACATATATATATATATATATATATATATATATATATATATATATATATATATATATATATATATATATATATATATATATATATATACATTGAACTATTGAGAATATTATTTGCAAAGAATACAAATGAAAGAAAGATTCTAATGAGATTAATGATCATATGATCAAGATATGAGATTTTGAGATTAAAAAGATCAACGAGCGAACATTGAGCATTATTAAACGAATGAATACTGAATACACTATTCAAATGATATGAATAACAGATTGAGCAACAAGCAAAATGGCGAGCATCTGAAAGTCTGACATAAGTCAGATAGTGGTTCTAATCCGCTACAGATTGTGAGCAACAGAGCCAGAGCCACAAAGTGCAATTAACCAGTAACTGTGAGTTGTAGATTTTACTTTAACTGTAAATTATGTGAATTGAGACTTTTATTGCTTTATACTGATTTTATTGGCATTCTGATCTTGAGCTTATTGATATATTATCATAGTATATTTACTATGAATTGTTGAGCAGACCATTTATTCTTCTAGTTTCTATTTCATTGACGAGTCATTTGATTGTTAAGCTTAACTCCATCACTATTGCTCAGTGTTGGGTTAATGTTAGGCTTATGATGTGCTGATTTACGTGATGAAAGCACAAAGGGTAGCTAGAGCTGAGCATTCCGATGATATCCATATAGAGCAATTACAGGTAGCTAGCCCAGTACGTGGCTGATCCCCACTAATGATGCGTGTGTATGGAGTTATCATCATCCGAGCATTCCTTATGAATTTGTCTAAAAGTCTCAAGAGCAACAACAGTTTTATAACTGGGAGCTGAGCAAAGTCGCGCATCTAAAGAGCATTAATTGGCCAATGTCCCTTCGAGATTGAGCTGTGCATGAGCCTAGTGCAGTGCATAAGCAATAGAGCTGAGCCGTGCATGAGCCGAGTGCAGTGCATGTGCTTCCGCGTTCATAATTGCATGTTAAATGTGAAATTCTACATTCTCACTAAGCAATTAAGCTTACCCCGTTGTTGCATTATTTTTCAGGTAAAAGCAAAGGATTGGCTGGACCTAGTTCATAGGTCAGGACTTTGAAAGAGCTTGAAGTGCATTAGAACCTGTTCCAATACCTTGGTACTTGATTAAAGATAGAGCTTTGGGGTTTCGGCTAGTTTACATTTGTGCTTTGATGAAATAGTCTAGAAGTTTGTACCTTATACTTAGTTCTTGTCTCTGTTTGTAATTAACTTTAATTTCGCACTGTTAATTTTATCTTAGTTTCATGATTGATATTGCGTTGCTACTGGGCCTAGACTTAAGACCTTTGAGAAATCTTGGGTCTCACAAGTTCCTCTTGCATTGAAACTATCCAGTCTGGGTCTTTTAGGGCTTCATCCACACGAGCGGGCTCTATCATACTAAGGAATGATGCGAAGAGACATTCATTAGCAGACGCCCTACGTGTTTGGAATCCAGTTGAAACATCACCAATGATCTAATCGGTTGGGTGACTTCAGGTTCATTTAGTCTTGTGTGGAAGGGGTGATCGGGATGGAATCTCAGTGGTTAAAGTGGGGATGGATGAAGATTCATGGTCAATGGTTTCAAGTGATGGTACCACTGGTTCCGGTTCGAGTTCCGAGTGTTCAGATGAAGGAAGGATATTAGGCATTATATGTGAGGGTATTACAGGAGTCGATTCAACTGCGGATGTATCAGTGGATGATGTTGATGGATGAGGGTATGATGTGGATGAAGATGGAGTGGATAAACTTTGAGGAGCAGTTGAATTGGATGGATTACCACATTATTGACAACATTAGACACATTAGCATTACGGGTGCCAGTTCAGCCAACTCATCAAATGTGACATGCACACTTTCATTGACTGTCCTGGTTCGGGTATTGAATGCGCGATAAGCCTTCGAGTTGGATGAGTATCCAATGAAGATCGCTTCATCCGCTTTTTCGTTAAATTTCCGGAGGTTGTCTTTATCGTTCAGCACATAGCACCTGCAACCAAATACACTTAAGTACTTGATAGAAGGCACTTTATTCAAAAAGAGTTGATAAGGAGTTTTATTGAAGCGCTTCTGGATAATGGAGCGATTCTGTGTATAGCAAGCTGTTGAAACGGCTTCGGCCCACAAGAATGGAGGTAGCTTTGAGTATGTTAGCATTGTACGAGCGGCTTCCACAAGGGTACGGTTACGCCTTTCCACGACTCCTTTTTGTTGTGGTGTTCTAGCAGTAGAATATTGATGCTGAGTACCTTTGGATCGAAGGAAGCCCTCAACTACCGAATTCTTGAACTCTGTGCCGATCGGATCTGATTGATTGAACTGACAGCTGCTGTTGGGTCTCGACACTTTTTATAAAATCTATGATTTTTTTTGTTATCTCATCCTTGGATCTCAAGAACCTGACCCAGGTATATCGTGAGTAGTCATCAACGATAACCAACACATATCGCTTCCCGTTTATGCTTTGGGTCCGCATCGGTCCGCATAAATCCATGTGAAGTAACTCCAATACTCTTTTCGTTGATGGTTCGGGTTTTGGTTTGTGAGATGATCGTTTCATCTTTCCTTTCTCACAAGCTCCACAAAGATGGTCCTTTTCATAACGCAATTCAGGGAGACCTTTGACTAGTTGTTTCGCAGCCAGCTTGTTGATATTGTCAAAGTTCAAGTGGGATAACCTTCGATGCCACAACAAAGAGTCTTTTGAAGAGACTTTTGATAAGAGGCAAATGTTATCCTTTACTATGAGCTTGGATATGTCAATGGTGTAAAGGTTAGAGTTACGGGAACCAGATAAGATTTCTTTTCCATCCATACTCCTTACACTGTAGTTCTTAGCCCAAAATGCTACTTCTAATCCTTTATCACAGAGCTGTCCTATGCTAAATAGATTACGTGATAATCCCTCAACATAGTCAACGTCCTTGATGACTAGATTATATAGAACTAAGTCCCCGTATCCTTTAATATGAGCCTGATGGTTGTTCCCGAATTTTACCGTCCAGCAATATTGTTCAACTACGTTGGACAGCAATTCTCTTCTCCCCGTCATATGCTTGGAGCAACCGAATCCATATACTAAATGGATTTAGCCTGAAAAGCAGATAAATTCATATAATGAAAAACTATATGCATTCAAACACATCCATCTTTTATTTACAATCAAACCGTGTTCTGAACCTAGATGTTCAGAAAACATGATGAGTTAAGACCGGGTCCTGAGCTGTGAGCACAGAAGCCAAACGTGTCGGTTTAAGCACAACCGAAAAGCAAAATAAAGGGTCCTAGTCTACGGTAACTAGAAGCCATTTCATTGAAGAACGGGTCTTGATCAGAAGTAACCAAGAACCATCTGCATAAAGATCACACAACTTTGGGTACCCATCTCAATATGGGTCCCTTTTTGTTAGGAGTTCCAGATGTATATGGCACATGTGCAGTATTAGGAACCCATTTAGCATTTATGTGTGGTCGGATGCATAGCCCTTTGGAATCCATTGAAGATTGGATTTATTGGGCTTTGGAACCTTAGGCGATGAAATTGCCTTCGGTTTTTGACTTTTTGAGACCTTTTTGACCTTTGCTTTGGTTTTGGGCCTCGGCAACGGACATGTCTCAATTTTATTTGTGGCTGATGATGCAACATTTTTATTTTCTTTTTCCGAGTTCTTTTAACAGGGTATGGCACATAAGCATTCATTTCAGGAACCTGTCGTCTATAACGAGTTGGACATAGATTAAATAATTCACTGAAAGAGTACTTTAAACAAACAGACGAATTCGTTACATTGTTATACACATTGTTTTCAGAGATTACAGACATCTTATCTCTAGAAACAAATTCACTTGGCATTATAATCTTCTTCACAAAAAACTTGAAAAATCCAGCATGGTGGTTTTAGGAACTCTTCTTACATAATCTGTAGACAGTTAATTCCACAGATTGTTGAAAAGTTTGATTTACCAATTTTTCTTCGCTCTTAAGAAGAGCATCTTGAAGATCAAGTGCTTTCTTTTGAGACGACTTCAATTCCTTGTCGAAACCAGTAATTTGATGTTGAAGAACTTTTGTAGGAATATAAAGTTGTGGAATTGGTTTTACAGGTTCTGTTTCAATTCAGCTTCTGAATAAGCTGACAAGAAGTCTTCCTCTAAAGTGGGTACTTCAGAAGGATAACTCTCGTTAAGTTCTTCATATTGAAAAGAAATTCCTTTTTCTTTATTTTCAACACGTTTCTCATTCTCTTGGTTTAAAACTTCTTCTGATGACTCAGAAAAGAAAGATTTAAGTCCAGCTCCCATATAGTTCATGTCATAAAATAAA
The DNA here is from genome assembly GCA_020465985.1 of Centrapalus pauciflorus. Taxonomy (NCBI): domain Eukaryota; kingdom Viridiplantae; phylum Streptophyta; class Magnoliopsida; order Asterales; family Asteraceae; genus Centrapalus; species Centrapalus pauciflorus. The sequence goes on from JAANYP010004238.1 coordinate 151,828, forward strand.
GGTAAAACTTTTGGGGCCTTTTCCAAATATTTAGGATTTTTAAAACCGATTCCTTGTTTAGAATGGTAAAACCGATTCAGTTTGACCCCTTTTTAAAAATGCATCGTCAAGAGTCTTTATTCGTGAGTACAAACTTATTCTTTCTTCTTCAATCATTTTATATTTTTCTAAACTGTCTATATTTTCCATACTTACTGTTTCTAATTGTCTTGAAACTACAGATATTTCTTCTTTTAACGAGAGTTTTTCATTAGATAACCTATCCATACAAGATTCAAGATATATATTCCTGTCCTGAACATCTACTTTTTCGATTAGCATCTGTTTTATAACATTGTGATTAGTTAACCACTTTGATTGATATAATTCAGACGACTATTTTAAAGATTGAGCTAGATGTTCAGCCTGTACACACTTTTCAGTTTCAGCATTTAACCTAGCTTGTAGATCAAGTATATGTGTGTGCAATGTACATTCAGTATTTACAGATAAATTATTTACATGCTCTTGAATGTAACAGGAATATACCTCTTGTGTCTCTGAACCGAAAGATGAGCATTCGGGATCGTCGGATTTAGCCATCAGACATGCTGGTGGATTTGTCATTGTCTCCCCCTCATCAGCATGGTCTAAACTAGAAGCAGTGGGAATGGCGCAGTGATCCAACCCCAAACGATCAACCATATAACAATTTTTTCCCTTATCATCCTCGTCGTCGGTATCTTCAGCATCCCAGTAGTCTTCCTGGGCGACGAGAGCCATGGAATCGGTTCTTTTCTTAGCGGCTTCCAACTTCCGCTCATAGTAGGCGACGTCTCTGTCAAACTTGTTGCCACATTCCCGAGCAAAGTGTCCTGGTTTCCCACATTTGTAACAGAGACGCTCTTCAGCGCCTTTCGGTTCATCAGCTCTCGGCCTTTCATCTCTCCTTTCTGCCGGCCTCTTGTCGGCGCGACGATGTTCTTGGCTGTCGTCCCTCCCTCTATCCCGACGATCATTCTCTCTTCTGTCATCCCTGTGTTCGTCCCTGCGGTCATCACGACAGTTGTCTCTCCGATCATAATCTCTTCTGTCATTCCTGCGATCCTCACGCCTATCGTCTCGCCTTTCATAACGGCGATCATCTCGATTGTTGCGTCTGTCGTCGTACCTCCTGTCATCCTTACCATCCCTGCGATAGTCATCCCGACGATAATCATTGTGTCGTTCATCCCTTCTGTCAACTGAGTACCTCCGCGGACCGGTGTCATAGCGGAGTTGATTGTTAGTCTTGTTGGAAAAACGTCATTGTTGAAGACGATTTGTCCACAAGGTAATTTGTTCTTGAATAGCTGCTTCTTCCTCATCAATTACCTCACGCGGAGGAAAAGCATACATGTACTGAGACGAAGATGAACCTTGTGCAAAAGATGCTGTGGGAATATTCGTGTTGGTGATCAAGGCTAGGGAATCATTGGGTTTGATGCCGTTGTTAGCACATAGAAGTAAGGATGCGAGTTGATTTGCCATCTGTTTCTGGTGATCCACATCCCCTTGATACCTTTTCAGCTCTTTAAAGACGACATTGATCGATACCTCAGGAATATTCAGAACCCGTCGTGTGGCCCGGCAAGCAATCTGCCACTCGGGTGCTAAGGCTAAAAAGAACTGGATGTTTATGTCATCCTTGTCCTTTTTTATGTGCAATTTGTTTAACTCATTCAGGACTGCACAGAACCTTGTAAACGTAGCCTGCAGGGACTTCCCGTCTTTCGCAAGGAATTCAGTGAACTTGGCCTTAGCTTCCTCTATTTTGGCTCGGTCATCGAGATCTGCCCCCAACATTTGTACTTCTAATTCGTCCCACATTTCTTTAGCAGACATTTTGCTGTCTACTCCGACCAAAATATCAGTGGGGAGGGCCTGATAGATCAGATACTCAGCCCTTTTATCGGCATGCTGCCTGTCTCTCTCGGCGTCATTAGCAGGTTCTCTCTCAACCTTAGCTGCGAGGACAGGGGGGTCAGCCTCGGGTCTAGCTGCGATTTCCCGATAGTAGATCACGGGGCCCTCAGAGATGGATTGAAGCATTAGGTTTCCAAGGGGTTGCATTCGGACAAATTTGAGGAACCGAGATTTCGATTGTTCATACTCGTCAAGGTATAGAACAGGTGGTCTGTTCTCGGATCCGAGTACAGAGCTTCACGAGACATGATTAGGGTGCTGGTTGAACAAATAAGATCTTGAAGGTGGAAGCTTAAATCGGATGGACTGGATGGTGGATGAATAGTACACTGGATGGTACTGATTCGGATGAAGGTTCTGAGTTCGGATTGAGCCGAATTCAGATGGATAGCAATTCGGACTGGGGCCGAATTCGGATGAACCTTTGGTTCGGATGGAAAGCAATTCGGACGGGGGCCAAATTCGAATGAACACTTGGTTCGGACAAGGCAAGGACCTAGTTCGGAAGAGTGAAGCCTGATGAACTGATTTGGGATTAACCGGATTCGGATGAACAGTGTGGACTTCGGATTGATGGAGGAACCGAATTCGGATGGTCCGGATTCGGGTGAACAGTAAGGATTTCGTGCAAACACTTAGGAATATTTTCTGGAAGGGGGACCGAATTCGGATGGTCCGAAGTAGATATGGTCTGAAATGAGAATTTTAAATTAAAGCACAAGTCAAAGGATGAAAATGAAAGTGCCTCATCTGAACTTCGGGTGGTCCAAAGTTCGGATGGGACCGAAATACGGTCCGAAATGGGCACAAGGATAGTCCAAAATACACCTAAATGTGATCCGAAATGGAGCAAAATGAGGTCCGAACTAGGGTCTTAAATGGTCCGAAATAGGTCCGAATTGGGGTCTTAGGTGGTCCGAAATGCTACAGTTAGGTCCGAATTACAGCAGGTTTTTGAAAGATATTCAAATATCAGAACAGTTTAGACTTCGTTTTTAGTAGATTTAAGGCCTAAAATTGTTTCTAAATGATTGGGAAACTATTTTAAACACTTTTTATGTTTGAAAATATACCAATACACTTAAAAATCAGTAAAAAACGAGCAAAAACCCACTAAAACCCATATTTTTTAAACTTTTAAAAACAGCCGATTAATGATGATTTTGATGGAAAGAGTGAACCTAATAAGCTCTAAATCAGTAGAGGATGATAATGTGATGAATATATGACAATAATAACACAAAAACAATCGAAAACTGAAGATTAAAAGGATCTAACCGATTGAAATGATGAAGAACTCGAAGAACATAAGAAAACGCAGCAGAATCCGAAAGTTGCAAGTTGAAATCCACCTTTTTAGCTCAGATACCAATTGTTGTAATGTATTCCCAGTAATAATCAGCACGTTAATGTTTCTTTTAACAAACACAATAAGAATCCAGCTTAATAATTGTGTAATGATTAAGAAGACAATAAGAATGTAGAGAGAATATAAAGTTGGCGGCTGGAATGTTTTGATGAATATTCAACCTTGTTTTCATTACAAAACCCTAGGAGCCTATTTCTAGGCTCCTTTATTTAACTTTGGAGCATCGACACAATTGCCCCCTTGACTTTTACATAGAAATAAACTTACAAGGAAATAAATACAAGACTAACATAAACAAAATAATTATTACAAAATAAGTCCACATGATCGAAATTAAATATTTAACATACTCTCTCAGAGAATACTGGTGAAACTTCCTCATTGGATGCAGAGATAGTGGAGTGCCTTTGCAAAAAGACAAGATACCTTTTCTGCACATCTTAACAGAACAATATTTGTCCATATGTAGCAGAACCTTTGTCTTTTTCATTTTGTCTCTGTTGCAGATTGCTTTAACTTAAAGAGGAATGTCAACATAAATCCTTTCCTCTTTATGTATGCCATTTTGATATAAGAAATGGTCTGTCACCCACTTCAAATATCCACTTTGTATTCATGTATCTATTCAGCTTGGGCAGTGTAAGCAGCTTCTGATTTTCCACTTAGTCTACAACTTGTAAACTGATCTTCACGTCCAAGACTTCACATGATGACATGGAAACAAAATCCATAAAGTGTATACCCTGTTCACAAAGAATAGGTTCTGGTCACAAAGAACAGAACACTTAGTTTTGGTCCAAGCTGCTCAACAGGCATGAGCAGCGCAGACAGTTTATGCCAAGCCTGTCCAACAGATTAGGACAGCTTGGGCAATCTGCCTATGTTACAACTAATGCAACAAGGTGAGCAACTTTGGTCTTATATAGAAAATCAATTTTCAGGTTTCAATAAGGCATTGACACACCTTAAATTATATCCTTAAGTGTATCAAACAGGTTTGATGAATGATCTCCCCCTAAGATATATAACAGGTTTGATTGAGGCCTTTTTGTGCCTAACAATCTCCCCCTATTTGCAATAATCAGCCCAAGATGATTCTATCAATGATCACTACATATAATTACATTACATTTGCTGAAATGAAAGTATAACATTGAAGTAAGGTAAACGATGAGTTTATACATATTGATATTGATACAAACAACATATGTTTTTACATAAGTACAACTGATGTACTAATAAGGAATCACAACAAATGTATAAATGTACAACTAATGTGAAAGAAAAGTTTCAACATATTTGGACTGTTGATATTGAGAGCAAGTAATGGTAAGCCTGTCCAACTTATGGACATCTTACATTCTTCATCTACTCAGCAGTAGATGGACCTTGGAGCTGTAGTCTTTGGTCATCCAACTATTGATAATGTTCAATAGTCTCATCAATATCTTGTATTTCATGCCTCAGGAACATGAAGTCTGGATTCTGGAGTTCTCCCTTTTCATAGAAGCCTTTGACTAGTTCTCAGATGATGGCTCTCCATCTTGAATGTTGTTCAAAAGCATTTGAGAGTCTGAAGGCTATGACCTGCTTGGGACCAGCCTTATGAAGATTTGAGGCCCTCTGGAAACACATTTTCTTTGATAAGGGGTCCACAAGGAACACCCCTAACTCGGGTTCTTCAATGAGTTTTCCTTCTTCAGGCTCAACTCCTTTTGGCAGACTATGATCTATCCCTTTAACTTCAACAGCGTGCATCCCCTTTCAAGCTCTGTATCCTTTCGTTGTCTCCTAGGCTTAATCTTGGGTTCCACCAGTGAGGTACCCTTGATTTGTTCTTCAGAGATCAAGCCCAGGTCCTTGACTTTCTCCATCAGCTTTTTGACGTATGCCCTGATCGTGTGAGTAGTTTCAGATTTTGATCTGCCCAGGGCAACAACCAATTCAACCCATTCTCTATACCCCATACAGGCAATGTCAGCAAATTCATAAGCTTCCAACTCAGGACCCTCAGCACACCTAGCCTGGGGATCTGAAGTTTCCACTGTTTGCCTTTTCTTGATATTGGGACAACTTTAACAATAGTTTCTCCGGCAAGTTTCCTGTTAGCAACATCGAAGAACTACTTCCTTGCCATATTGTCAAAATGGAATTGGGATTTTGCTTAAGAGGATCAAGCTTTGATTTGGTCACTAAGACCTGTGCACTTTGTTACTTCTCCGTCACTGACTCTTTTGCAGCTTCTATCAGTTTTCTTTGAACATCCAAGAATGGCATTTTGATTTTTCTTGCCTGCTTGGCTACAAGGGCTTTAGCAGCTTTAGCAGAAGCTTCTTTCTTTTTCTCTCGTTCAAGGATCCCAAGCTACTCTTGTTTCCACTTATAATAAGTCCCTAATGGAATGCCCATATCTTTGGCCTGAAATTTGTCAAATTTTAGTTGAGCAGCCTTGAGAGAGTCAGTGTCCACAGAGGCTGTCCCTTTCCTCTTTGCTGCTCTAGTTAGAACAACTTCAGTTTCCTCCTCCTCTTCTTCTTCTTCAGTTGGTTCCAAAATCAAGTGTCTCCTTCTGAAGTACCTCAAACATTGCCAGTTTGTAATCGTCCTACTGCTTGGGATACTGATGTTGAATTCTCCTTAGAGGGAGATGAAGATTTCTCCCCTTAGACTCTTTCTTCGAGGTAGATTTATATTTCTCCCCCTTTAAAGGAGATGATACAGAGCCTTCAACATTAGAACTGCCTGAAGGAACGAATCCAACAGGCTGCACAACAGCTGGTTTGGTGATAGGTTCTTGAACCAACCAGACTATGCACTAAGAAAGTCAGGTTGTCCTTAACTTCTGCCAGCTGGGTAACACATGTTTGAAGAGAAGAGGAATAAGAAGTGGCAAAGGATGAGAGTTGGGAAGTAGTAGCCCAGTTAATGTCTGTGAACACCTAACTTTGAAGCTGTGCAAAAGTTAGTTCAAGGCTCATGCATATCATCAAAGTTTGATGCCACAGAGTTTGACAAGGATACCAGTAAGGTATTTAGAGTGGCCAGTGTGGATGGCAGAGTGGTAGAGCAGATTTCAGCAAGAGCTGACAGCTGTTGGGAAACAGCTGCCAGGCTGGACACAAAGTCCTGTTGGTTAGCAAGAATTGATGATAGGGAGGAGGAGAGTTGTTGCAGCTGTGCAGTGAGTGCAAGCAGCTGAGAAGAATGATCAGGTTGGGGAGCAGGGGTTGGAAAGGAAGTGTTGAACGAATCAAGAAAACCTTTAAGCTGAGCAAACACGAAGTCTGTAATGAGAGATGGGAGGGAAGTCATAGAAGATTCCAAAGAACTAACTTTGTTGGACAACACAGAAAGCTGGTCCTTCAAAGAGAGTTTCTTGAGGGAAGGAGGTGTATGTGTTGATTGTTTGGATTGGGTTAATGGGGATGAGTGTGATGGTGAGGATTGAGGAGTATGGGGGTCACTGGAAGATGATAAGGGTACTTTAGAGACAAGTTCCATAGAAAATCAATATAAAACTTCAGCAGTGGCTGTAGCTGCATCATGAGGTGAAGGTATTGAGGATGATGGCCTTTCAGATGTTACTGGCATTGTAACACCTTCATCAAGACCTTGGGTTGTTCCCTCAGTAGTGCCTTGGTTTGCAGGCACCTTTTCATGGGGAGAGGGGATATGCATTTCATCATCATCAGTGGTGAAAGCTGATGTGGAATTTGCATTTGGTGAGCAGCTTCACTAGAGGGATGTTCCATTCCCTGAGGTTCATCAGCCTGGGTTGTTGGACCTATAACAGCTGTTAGGTGTTGAACAATTGTGTCATGAGGTACAGAAGATGAAAGTTGATCTTCTGGTTGTTCTGTACCAGCAGCTTTGGCGCCTTGTGCAGGCTCAGAAGGTGTAGAAGAAATATGAGGTGGAGACTGTGTGGACTCAGTATGGAGTGGAGTGAACTCCTGTCTTTCAATATCCTCAGCCTGTTGGGAGGCTGGGATAGTGGATGTGGTAGTCTCCTTTTGTACAACTTGCTCCTTTTCTGTATCAACCTAGCTTTTGGCCCGACTTTAATTTCTGTTTTTGAGTTAATAATGTAATTTTATTACATTATTTGTTTGTAATTTAATTAAGTTAAATATTTATGTTATAAATTATTTAGATGATCAAATTAAAAGAGATGTAAAAATGCAAAAGTGTGAGGAGTTAAATAGAATAATTATCAAAGTTGAAATATATATATATATATATATATATATATATATATATATATATATATATATATATATATATATATATATATATATATATAAAACAAGAAAATGAGCATTAATGCTCATTATCACAATTAAAGAAAAATTTTAAACTCTCTGTCTTCTCACTCTACATCTACGGCTTCTTCACAAAGAACATCAAAGACTCATAAATTTTGCAATAAATTGAAGAATTGAAGTCAAGAGAAGTTATAAACAACATTAAACATCAAGAAACTACAAAGATTTGAGGTAATATTCATTTAAAGTTTTGAAATATTATGGGTTGGGTTCGGTTTTTGTGAAAAACCAAAATCTAAGATTTATAACATGAAATTTGTATTGCAAGTTTGAATTTTCAGTAGATAATCATGAATTTAAGTCATTAGAAGTTATAGAAACAAAAATCATTGTTTAGATCGTCCAAATAAAAGAGAAATCTGAATTTTTGTAATATTTTGTGTTCTTGACAAAAAGTAATGATTTTGGACAATTTATGTAATTTAATGTGTTTAAGATCGGTCTCAAAAATGATAATATAACTTATTTATAAGTTGCATGACAATAAAATTCTGTTTGGTGAACTTTTGATGAAAATCCGTATGAATAAAAGCTATTTCGGATGAAAGGTTGACCCGAACCTGGATTACACGAGTTCGGATGGCCCAGTTCGGTCGGCCCAGTCCGGATGCCCAAATCCGGAAGATCCGAATCCGGATGCTTGTCCGGATGCCCAATTCGGATGGTCCGGTCCGGATGGTCCGAATCCGGTTGATGAATTCGGATGGTCCATTTTTCATGTTTTAAAATAAAAAATAAATGATGTGTTACAATTCTAATACCCATGATTATATGATGAAAGACCATTAAATAATACATGATATATATATATATATATATATATATATATATATATATATATATATAGATTGGGGTTCAATTGAGAACTTTTGTGCATCGGACTTTCTACCAAGGGTGCATTAAAGGTATTTGTGGAATAAATTTATAAAAAAATTAATTAATTATAGTAAAATAGGTTTAATTAGATTAGGAAACAAATCAACACATTAAACAACTTACCAAAAATTTCTCCCTCTTTCTCTCCTCACCTCTCTCTCTCTCTCTCACACCATGATCAACCTCTCTCCCTCTCCTTCCCCATGTGACCGCCCCACCCTCCTCTCATTCTCAAAATCCGGTCACCGTCTTGCTCTCTCGGCCGCTGCACCACCATCGCACCACCGCTGCACCGACCATCTCTCTCTACGGCCAATAATCACCGCATTTTTTGAATGCATGATAATTTTTGAATGATGAACACCTTCAATGAAAAACACGATAAAACGATGCATTTTGAATGATTAACACCTTCAAAGATAAAGGGATGTACTTTGATGATTTTGGAAGAGATGAACGATATGCATGTATTTGATTTTGGAAAAGATAAACGATATGCATGAAGAGATGAACGATATGCATGTATTTTAATGATGAACGATGAACGATATGCATGAAGAGATGAACGATTCATGTTTGTATTTTGATCTATATTGATTTTGGAAGAGATGAACGATATGCATGATTTATTTTTGGAAGAGATGAACGATATGCACGAAGAGATGAATGATATGCATGTATTTTGATGTATTTTGAATTTGTATTATTTTTGTTAATTTAGGAAGTGTAATAATTAAATAAGGATTGCATAATTCCTGTTTTACCCCTCCGCGAATTTCATTATGTGCACTTGATGCATAAAACATTCTATTTAATTACCCTTTTGCCATTTGATCTAACCCACACATTCTTTTCATCCAAGGGACAGTGGAGGTTCTTTTGTGCCTCGATACACAAAAGTTCTCAATGGAACCTCCCTATATATATATATATATATATATATATATATATATATATATATATATATATATCTTTTGTGAATTCAAATAAACAAAGAAAGTGTAGAATGATTAATGAGTTTATCAGTTATCAGAATCAGATCAAATAAAGATTTAAAGCTAAAATGTTCTTGCTATGATATAATTCTGGACAGGTTCAGATAAATTCTGAACAAAGAATTAAAGATTTAAAAGATATTGAAAGTGGGTCAAAGATTTGAAAAGCAAAGACAGAGTCCAGAAAGACAAAGATTAAAGACAAATTTCTGAGATAACTCAGGTGGTGGTGAAATCTGCTTGATAAGACAACAAAACCAGTGAGTTATAGATATTCAGTTTTACATGTTAGATTCCGGTTGAGACATATTGTTGATGAAAGTTTATTTTGATATTCAAACATGCTCAGCTGGATTGTGACTTGTGCTCACCATGGTACGGTGATGCCCTGTGGATCATGAAAGTTATTTGACCTATCATTCCGCATGACATTGTACTTACAGTTCATTTCAGATATTGTTATGAGTTTATTGCTATCATGACCTTGATCATTTATGCTTTCATATTGCTCGCATATTTGACATATTGATTCAGCTTGGCATGATTAGCCTTGTTGGTCTATTGTTCTAGACCTGGCTATGTCACCAGTTCTAATGAACTTGGTATTGATTATTTCGATGCTCCCCCCACGATGACTGCTGGTAGCTAGCCCATTATAAGTGGATAGCTTCTACTAAAAGCGTGAGCGTGGCCTGGACATCATCCAACTCTATGACTACTATGTCTCAATCATGAGTGGCTGTAGCGGCAGTCAAGACATATCACGCTAGACCCTATGATCCGCTTGATAAATGCATGTAATCTGAATATCAATATTCTCCCTAAGCATTGCTTATAGTTGTTGTTAACTTTTTACAGGAAAAGATAAGGGAAAGGCACCTGCTGGACCTAGTTCATAGGTCTTACAAGAATCAAGTTGAAGTTTTCTATAGACCACTACTTAACAAACTTTCGGTACAGATTGGCAGATGATAAGTGTGGTGGTCTGGGTAGGTTTGATTTGAATGTATGATGACATGATTCAGATTAGTCTTGTACCCTTTATAAGTTTAATTTGAAATTTGTAACTCGTACTAAAACTGTATTAAACTTAATCCTAAATGTTTGTACTGTAATTTGAAATTCTGCAATATAATTACTCTATCTTAGTTATGATTGATATCGTGTTGCAAGATGTGGGACCTAGACTCTGAGGACTGCCCCGTAAGGGGGGGTCTTCACATTTTGTGAGGAACCAGAGGGTTGGGGCTGACTCTGGGTGGACTCTGTATGAAGGAAGCCTGCTTCATAGGGGCTGCACTTACTCCTAAAATAGGAGAAGCAAAGGCATCAGGGGTTGCTTCTTTTTCAACTGACTCCTGTTGAGAGGCGTCAGATGGGCTTGTTTGAGTGGAGGGTTTCTTTTTGGCTAAGGATTTTGACGGGTCGTCGTTGTGACCCGCAGAAATAATCCTTAAATCTAACTATTTGCTTAGCGAAGTAAGGGTCGAATCCGCAGGGAGCGTGTAGTTTTATTAGGGTTAATTAGCTAGTTTCTTTAGGTTTATAAAAGCGATTAAATCGTGAATTTGATGATTTGTTTGGAATAATGATTATGACAAAATTATGACTAAAATTAATGTCAAGAAACTAATCAAATAGATTAACAAAGCAAATTGAAGATAACCATTTAAGTGATCACTACGTCATAAGTTAGTACCCACTTGAATTTCGTGCAACAATCACATAGACATAATTAATTAAATTAAGCATACATATTTTAATCTATAAATCTAGGCATAGGGCATGCAACGTTCATTACTCGTCTTAATCCCTAAACTAATGGACTCGGCACAACCAATAACATGACTATGAACTATCTTGCTTTTACCAATCAAAACATATAATCATAATAATAACCAAATGCTTATCATTTGTATTACACATAAAGTATTCAAGCAACACAAAATACATCAAAACATAATTGAAATTCAATAATGTAAAACTTAGCCATAGATCCTCCGCGAATGGTTATGGTGTTTAGTCGCTCATCGTGTGCTCTTCACTGAGAATGGCTTCAAACGGTTGCAATCACCTTCTTCGTACATGACTCGTAAATCCACACCGGTAGGGCTTCGGCGCTTCTTTCAACACTCTGGGACCTCTCTAATGATCACCATCGACCTTTATTTATAGAGGAGGCATAGGGCATGCAACGTTCATTACTCGTCTTAATCCCTAAACTAATGGACTCGGCACAACCAATAACATGACTATGAACTATCTTGCTTTTACCAATCAAAACATATAATCATAATAATAACCAAATGCTTATCATTTGTATTACACATAAAGTATTCAAGCAACACAAAATACATCAAAACATAATTGAAATTCAATAATGTAAAACTTAGCCATAGATCCTCCGCGAATGGTTATGGTGTTTAGTCGCTCATCGTGTGCTCTTCACTGAGAATGGCTTCAAACGGTTGCAATCACCTTCTTCGTACATGACTCGTAAATCCACACCGGTAGGGCTTCGGCGCTTCTTTCAACACTCTGGGACCTCTCTAATGATCACCATCGACCTTTATTTATAGAGGAGGCGGATTTAGGGTTTCTGAGGCAGAAAAACGTGTTTTTGTGCCGACCCAGTGCAGGCCAGGTGCAGGCCTGTGCCCCCCCCCCCCTGCGCCCGGGGTATGGCCAAGCTACGCTTGGGGTACGCTGGACTGTTTCTAGGGTTTTTTCTAAGGTCTGCTCTCTACGGATCTTATCTTGACGTGACACCTTCCAATGAGTGCGGAATCCTCGTTAGTGGCTTGACGGATAGACCACGCACATCGAAACACGGAGACTAGCACAGTGATAGACGAACAACCGATCGTCCCAACACGATGATTCTCTCCACACGAAACTCTCTGATTGCTAGCAAATTCGAGATCGCCTTTTACTAAAAGCACTGACCAACATCTGCAAAAGTCTAATAATTAATCGAATTAACCCTTATTTATAACACCCGGTTCGACTTTGTCTAGGACAAGTTTGAACTTGGCCCAAGGCCTATTCGAACTTGTCCCCTAACAAATTCAAACCTTTGCCTTCAAACTTATGTTTGAACTTATCTTTGAACTTTATGTTTGAACTTATTATAACTCATTACCCTAAGTTCAAACATACAAACAATCAATATCAAACACATATAATCAAACATATATCAAACATTTGTTAATATTCAATAGCAAGTATATTGACTTACACAAAATGCTATCTATACTTAGACTGCTATCGTCACACGGGATGTACTAACAGACTCCCCCTTGACGATAGCTTCTAACTATTTACATTTTGTCTAAGCACTAGAGCTATATAAGCTACTACCTGCATATAAGCCTATATCAATACATACTCTAACTATCTTTCGGAATTTCCTAGCCTCAGATCTCCATCCTTCATGAAAGAAGATAGGCTGACCGTGTAGCTTTTACAGGTCATCCTTAGATGGATTTATTAGGTGCAATGGATCATATATTCTCAAATTACTTTGTCTTCTGTATCCTCCATTACTGCTTCAGCTGTATCATTGTCTATGTACCACCACTTCATGTTTCTGAGAACGTCTTGTGGCATAGACTTCAGTGGCACTTTCTTCAAACATCTGATGGGTTTGTACACCATTTTAGCCCATGGTCTTCCCGTGTGAGGATCTATCCTAGACTCATCCTCAACTCTTCTGCCTGACCTCGGCTTGAGTCTTGCGAACTTTCCGGATCTGCCCTCTTTTCCTGATTATCTTTGCAATAACTTCAGCATAAGGGTCGTCACCATTATTGATCAACTCCTTCCATGCCAATTCCTTCACTTCAACCTTTGGCAGTGTGTTAAACACTTTGAGAGTTCGCCTCAGGTATTGAAGTCCGTCTCTTTTCTTTAATATAAATAGTTGCAGATCCCTGTCAAAGAACCAGCTAATAATTCCACCTGAGAGGTTTTCGGAACCTGGCACTCTCATCCTCCTTTTCATCTTCGGCTCTGCCTTCTTCTCTTCCTTACGGAACCACAGATTTAACAATTCAGCTCTGGTTGGTTCTTTCTCAGCTTCCATAAGTTCTGAATCTTCTACAGAGGCCAACTTAATTTCATCAATATCAATCACATTTTGATCATTCTGTACATATTGTTCTGTGATGGGTTGTGAATGAATGATTACGTCATCAACGTTGTCATCTTCATCTTCCACAACCTCCTCATCAGATTTCCAATCAACTATGTCTTCAGGTACAAACTCTCCTTCCTCCAAATCTTCAACATCATCTTCAAAGTCAAACACTATCTCTTCTTCGTTAAAAGCTGATTGTTGCTTCATAAATTCCGTGAACTCTGAAAATTATGAAGAACTCGTATTCGTCTCCACATGAAAGTGAGGTTGATCATGTTGGTTTGGGTTATAATATTTCTCAACCTTGGCAGTTGAATTTGAACCATATTGATATTCTCTTCGTGGTGGTTCATACATTGGTTGGGATTGATGATCGGTAAGCTGGTCATTTTTCCATCAAAAATTAGGATTATTTCTCCATTCCAGATTATAGGTTTATGGAAATGGGTTATCCCTCTCCCAATGCGCTTTGAAACCATATACTTCTTTAGCATATTCCTTAGTGGATTGCACTTGAGGACATGATTCAGAATGATGAGATGGATCTCCGCATATTACGCAGTTAACTGATGCAACGAGGTTTTGGCTAAAACCCTTTATTAGTTGATCTATCTTCTTTCCGAGTTCTGAAATTTCACTTTTTACTTTAGGTTTCCAGGCATTGTCTATACCCATCAATTGAACTCTGATGTTCTTTTCAGAACCGGCTTGAACTTTGAGACCTTTACTGAGTTGATTCAGTAATTCCCAAGCCTCATCATCTTCTTTAGCTAATAATGTGCCACCAGTAGCGGCGGTGATCTTGTTCTGGATTTCTTGACTCACACCATCAAAGAAAGTTTTGACGAGCATCCATTTTGAAACCTCATGGTGTGGACAAGCTCTTAGCAGTTCGTTCATCCGATCAAATGCCTCATAAAATTTCTCACCAGATTTATGTTTAAAACTGGTGATCTCTTTTCGTTTCTCAATGGTTTTACTTATAGGGTAATAGTCAACAAGAAATTCGCGCTTCATTTGATCCCAGGTTGTCTTCAACGAGAAAGGGAATAATCGAAGTTTCAAACCGTCGGTGGTTATACCTAGAACATGATTGCCTTTACAGATAGCAGTGAATTCAGCTAAATGCTCGTATGGTTCCTCACTAGGCATTCCTCTAAAGATAGGAAGAATTTGAAATAATTGAGGACGAACGTCGGGTTCGTTCTAATTTTCAAGGTATCGAATAAGTAAGTGATCGGGCACATCACCAGGGCGATAATGTGACTCAACTGTACGTCTCATTTGTTCACCCATCCTAGCAGCTACACACTCAGGTTCTTCTTGTTCACGATTTCGTGGCGAAATCAGAGGACCTTCAAAATTATGAATTTCTAAAGTGGGAATTTCTTCCTCTTGTTCGTTTGAATTCTCCGTGATTAATATTTGGTGTTTTGAATCCTGACAATCTTTCGGTGAGATTTAGCTACTTTTTCGATTTCGGGTTCCAATCGTAGCGGCAATCCTTTGGCCGATCGACGTGTTAGCATAAACTATTAAACACTTTAAATTAAATTACCTAATTATATTTTTTATGGTAAAGTATAGGACTATAAAATACCTTTTTGAATTTTGAATTTTTATGAATTTTTAATAATAATAATAATAATTAATGACTAAATAAATTAAACTAAAGTACTTAAAAACATAAAACCTAAAACTAAGGCCAAAAACTAACTTCTAGCCCTAACTAACATTACCACTCCCACGCAACGGCGCCAAAATCTGGCAGGCCATCGTTGTGAACCGCAGAAATAATCCTTAAATCTAACTATTTGCTTAGTGAAGTAAGGGTCGAATCCGCAGGGAGCGTGTAGGTTTATTAGGGTTAATTAGCTAGTTTCTTTAGGTTTATAAAAGCGATTAAATCCTGAATTGGATGATTTGTTTGGAATAATGATTACACGACTAAATTATGACTAAAATTAATGGCAAGCAACTAACGATATAGATTAACAAAGCCAATTGAAGATAACCATTTACGGAATCACTACGGCATAAGTTATTACACACTTGAATTTCGTGCAACAATCACATAGACATAATTAATTGGGTAGTTAAATTAACCATACATATTTTAATCAATAAATCTCGGCATAGCGCATGCAACGTTCATTACTTGTCTTAATCCCTAAACTAATGGACTCGGCACAACTAAAAACATCACTATGAACTATCTTGCTTTTATCAATCAAAACATATAATCATAACAATAACCAAATGCTTACCATCTGTATTACACATAAGTATTCAAGCAACACAAAATACATCAAAACATAACTGAAATTCAATAATGTAAAACTTAGCCGTAGATCCTCCGCGAATGGTTATGGTGTTTAGCCGCTCATCGTGTGCTCTTCACCCGGAATGGTTGGAGAGATCATCATAGGCTTCAAATGGTTGCAATTACCTTCTTCATACTTGACTCCTAAATCCACTCCGGCAGGTCTTCGCCACTTCTTTCAACACTCTGGGACCTCTCTAATGATCACCATCGACCTCTATTTATAGAGGAGGCGGATTTAGGGTTTCTGAGGCAGAAAAACGCATTTTTGTGCTGACCCAATGCAGGTCAGGCGCAGGCCTGCGCCCCCCTGCGCCCGGGGTACGACCAACCTACGCTTGGGGTACGCTGGATTGTTTCTAAGGTTTTTACGATGCACGAGTGTAGCCCGGGTGTAACCCTGCGCCCCCCTGCGCCTGGGGTACGGCCAGCCTGCGCTAGAACTGATTTTGAAATCAAAATTTACTGTTTTGGGGCGTAGGGTCAGTGTAGACTTGGGCGTAGCCCTGCTCCCAGACCTCGGCGTAGCCCTACTACGAAGTATATGTGCATATATGAGCCTTTAAAACTACTGAAAACACACAATAATACAGTCTTATCAGATTTCTTTCTTAGCCTGTTGTAGGTGGTGAGAGAGGATGTAGAGGATGGATGTTGTGGTGAGGTGAGATGGGTTCTCTTTGGACTGGTGGGGAGACTTGGCTAGAAATAGGAGGTTTTTCTAGTTCCGTAGTCTCAGGTGCCATAGAGGCACCAACCACAAAGGCTTCAGGTTCAACGGATGAACCAGGGTAACCAGCCTGCTCCCCCTCAGCCACTGAGGCTGATGGTGCAGACTTAGCTGTTTTAGCCTTCTTGGTGAAAGGCCCAACTTCACTAGTCTTCAAGGCACGTTTTGCCTTTTTTAGACCGTGAATTGGACTTTCCTTTCAAAGCAATGATTGGATACACCTCCTGAGTAGAAGGTCCTTCTAGCAAACCAAGTAACCTTCTCATTGGAGTTGATAGAAGAGGTTCATTATCAAGTACCGGGCATAAAAGACCCTATTCCCTATGACAGGAAACACTGCAGTTGACAAGTTAGGTTGGGAGGTGTAAAGACGCTCACCACAAAAATGCTTAAAAATGAGGCTTAAAAACCTTGGATATTTGACAGTAGGTGGACGCTGGTCATGTTACACCAAGTTCCTCATATTCAGAAATATCCACTTTGCCATGTTCACAGTAGTCCCATCCACAAGCTGTAGGACTATTGGAATCTCATCCCTGCTGAGTTGGTCAAAAGAACCAACTTTGCTACTTAGGCTCATCATCACTGAGGTGAAAAGGAAACTATAAGTTGGGGAGAGATCCCTACTGAATAATGTTGCACCCACCTTTGGTTCTGCTACACCACAGAATCGTAGCAGATTGCCCATCTGTTCGTCCTCAGGCTGAAGTTTGTCATAATTGTCAGAAACTGGAAGATGAAGTACTTCCCTGAGAAGAGCAGTAGTAATCTCAACTGTTTTGGTGGTGTTGATAATGGTTCCCCTTATGGTTTTGGTAGAGGGATCATACGAGCAGGTATACCATAACTCATAAACCACCTCCTGGTACATGACACCAGGAGAGGCGGTCATTGCATAATACAAGGGATGAGATTGCAGAAACTCCACCATTTGTTCATAACCTTTCCCATTATAGTTCTTAGGAATGGTTAGATTTGCGATGTAGTTGGTGGGTTTTGTGGTTAACATGGTGTTGACAGAGGGGTGTTTTTGAACATCATCACCAAGAAACACCGCAACAAGGGGGTTATTTTGGGAGGCCATTTTGGGGAGTAGAATAGATGCACGAGTTTGGACACTAAGTCTTTTTAGGGTTTATCAGGTGGTTATGGAGGCTGATGTTGTTCATTTTATACATATTTTTCTTAGCATTTCTTCCTCATTTAAGTGTGTTTTGATAGCTAAACTTTCGAATTCGATACTGAAATGAAATAACTTTGTTTCCGAAGGTTTGTAGCGGACATTTGTGAATCAATAAAAATGAATGATGCAATGTCAAGATTTGTTGATAAACTATCAAAATATTGGACACAAAGAGTACGTTCCATGGCAATGGAATTTAGACAGGCCATGGATTTGAAGAGAAGTGACCCGCTGATACATGAAAATGAATCTATGGCCATGGATTTGAAGATTATTAGCACTAGTGCAAAAATAAAAACATGACCATGGATTGCAAAAGTGAGCCGCACGCAGAGAAGGAAACAAGGGAAGTTTCTAAAGGAAAGGAAAACCCTAGGGAAAGGAATGGGATGGCGGCTAGGAAAAAGAAGAGGGCGAAAAGAGCAACGCAAAGAGAGGAAAACGATTCCAAGCATTTGAAGACGATTTTTGTGAAGAACAATTGAAGAATCTCACGATTTCAACTTCTCCATTCATCACTCTAATATTGGTTTGGATTCTCAATATCGTATCAATTCTTTTGTTGGTGTTTTGATTGAGATGACGGTAACCCTAACCATGTGGTGATTTTCTTTTGCATTTACTTAGATGATTGAACATTTGAACCCTAGTTTAGATGATATCGTTATTGGATTGAATCATTCTTTTGATTGATTGGTTTATTTGGTTACATTTGTTTCGTAAAAGCTTGGGATTTCACTAATATTCAATAGATAGTCAATTCATTTTGTGGCGAAAGCCTTTTGTTTTGAATATTTATTTTGACTAGTTGTCTTAACAATTAATCATTTCTTGAAACCGGAACCGGTAAAAAGAAGTTGTTAGGGTTTTTCAAGTTTATGACTTTACAAGTGAAGTTACATTGAGAAGAACCATCTTGTGTAACTTGGATCATTCTTAATCATATATCTTCGATTATCAAAGTGATTGTGTTTTAACTGCATGTTTTGAAGTTGATATAGTGAAGAACTTCACATGTCTTTCCAATATTCATAAAGTTAAATAACCTGACCAGGAAGTTTAATTGGCTTAAGAATCACGTGAGTTAAATTCAATATCGAGCTTAAATGCTATCATCGAGACTAAGGGGATTGATTCTAAGTGAATGCATTGTTTTGACACTAAACTGTCCACTGCTTTTGTTTGTTCTGCTTCATAATCTAAGCTAGTTCATTTGCTTCATTATAATAGTTATTTAGAATCAACTACTTATTGTCCATGATTAATTAGTAACCAAAGACTTATTATCATCATTCTGCATCGTTTCCCTGAGATCGATACTCGATTCTTACCTAAACTATTCTGCTATACGATATGTTACACTTGCCTATTGTCTATTGGTATCAGTTTGGATTAGTTCCACTTTTATTATAAGATTAGTGTTTAGTAAAATAGACACCAGAGGCAGTAGGGAAGAAGAAAAAGATGGTGATTTGGGTATTTATAGGATTTGAATGTGAGTGAGTATGAGAGAGAAAGGTTTGGGTGGTTGATTTGAAATGTTACTAACGGAAAACGGAATGGTTTGCCACGTCAGCACGTTTGTCAGACCAACTTGACCTTTTTAACCACTAACACACGTAACACACATTATCCGCAGGTAATTAAGATAAATAAATACATAATTTAAGTAACTTAAATGTAAAGTTATGTTAAATAAAAACTGATGTTCTAACATGTTGTTCAAAACCTGTGATGAACAGGTTTCATCAAACACTGATCATTTTGTAAGCTGTTCATGAAACCTGTGCAGCTATATGAGAACGGGTTTCATTGTGAAACTTGTTCCATAGTTGAACAGGTTACAAGGCTTAGCCTTGTATGACAGAGTAACAGACTGAGCAAGTTGTAGGTTTGGACAATGGAACAGGTTTGAGAGAAAAACTTACTTTGACAGACCTGTAACATGTCCAAGCTGTTCAAATATTAAAAAAAAAAAAAAACTGTCTAAGTATAGAGCAAGTAAACCTGTCATATCCAAGCTGTTCTGTAAAATTCTAGCAGGTTTGAACAAGTAGTTTTTCTGAACATCAATGACACTAAGTCGATTTTATTTAACATACCCAGC
Source organism: Centrapalus pauciflorus (assembly GCA_020465985.1). Taxonomy (NCBI): domain Eukaryota; kingdom Viridiplantae; phylum Streptophyta; class Magnoliopsida; order Asterales; family Asteraceae; genus Centrapalus; species Centrapalus pauciflorus. The sequence continues at coordinate 171,818 of JAANYP010004238.1, forward strand.
TTGCTTACAAGGTAATTAAACCTGTTTTCATCAAGAGGTTTGGTGAAAATGTCTGCAAGTTGTTCTTCTATTGAATCAAAACTTACCTCCACATTACCTTTTTGGATGCGATCCATTATGAAGTGATGTCTGACTTTAATATGCTTTGTTCTAGAATGGAAGACTAGATTGTTGAAGATAGCTATGACACTTGTATTATAACAGATAATAGGAATTTCCCTATATACAAGGCCATAATCCTCAGGCTGATGTTGCATCCACAGAATTTGCCCACTACACTTCCAGCAGCAATGTACTCAGCTTCAGCAGTAGAAGTAGAAACAAAGTTCTGCTAATTGTTGCACCAACTGATCAACTTTCCACCAAGGAGTTGACATCCACCTGTTGTGCTCTTTCTGTTTAGCTTGCAACCTGCAATATCAGAATCTGAATAACCTATTAGTTCAAGGCTGGAGTCTTTGGGATACCAAAGACCCAAACCTGGTATACCCTTTAGATATCTAAAGATCCTTTTCACAGCAGCTAGATGTGATTCCTTTGGATCAGCTTGAAACCTGGCACATAAACAGGGAGCAAACATAATATCTGGTCTACAAGCAGTTAAGTATAGCAAGCTCCCAATCATGCCTCTGTAAGCTGTTATTGAAACAGCTTTTCCACAGGCATCAGCATCCAACTTTACATTGGTTGCCATTGGGGTTTTGATGGGAGAACATTGATCAAATTTAAACTTTTTCAGAAGATCCAATGTATACTTTCTTTGATTTATGAAAATTCCATTTGAGGTTTGTATAACCAGTAATCCCAAGAAGAAAGTAAGTTCACCCATCATGCTCATTTCATATTTAGATTTCATGAGCAGTTTAGTAGAACCAAATATTATGTCATCCACATTTAATATGTTGCAAATCTAAATTAATATTAATTCATGATCATTACGTTTGAATTTAACTATGATAATTAAGGATAATAATGATACATATTTATTTTACGTAAGCATTAATTTAATATGTTGCAAATCTAATTTAATATTAATTCATTAATGAGAAAAAATTAAAATCAAAATGTAATGTAATTAAGTTAATGTATTAAATTAGTAAAAAGAGGCGGGAAAATGAAATTTTCGTGAATTGTGGAAACGACGCGTGACATAAATTGTTTTGTTTTATTATAATATATAGATAGATAGTAGGACCTCGCTTTTATTGAACCGAACCGTGGTTACTTCTTTACAAAAATGCAGGGAGACCAACAGCCCCGGTTTCTAGCAATTTTTTAGTAAACCGGGGTCTATTTGTTGGGGTTGAATGTGTTTTTTGTAGTAGAGTGTGGATTGGCCTAGGCCGACAACAGTGATTTGGTAAACATGTAACAAATTGAGGAGAGAAGTTAGAAAATTTCTAAAAATCCAAAATGAACAGCAGTTGGTTGACATTTTTAGTAGACCTGGCAATTGGAGACACGAATACACGAGGCTGTGAGAGACACGACACGACACGAATACACGACACGAATACATCTTAAAAATTAAGATAAAACTTATTGCCCTTCGTGTATTCATGTCGTGTCAAATTCGGGTCTGACACGTGAAAACGACACGAATACACGAATTGTCAGGTCTAATTTTTAGAGTTGTGTCAAAACTTGTAAGCATTAAAATCACAAGTTAATGGAGTAATAATAACTCAAGCATATCTCACTGTTTCATAAGTTAGAGTGCCGGACCTAGATACGATACCAATGCGTCCTGGTTTGTGAATGTACCCAGGCATGATTCCAATCTTGCATTCCCCGGGTTTAATTATAGTACCTGGGCAGTTAGGACCAATTAACCGAGTTTTTTACTGCTTATTAAGAGCAGTCTTTACCGAACACATATAATTATAATGGGGAATTGTTTACTTTTATGATTTTCATTATGCCTTTGATTACGTGGTCTAAAAAAATAGAAACTGAACTAGCATAAGCCATAAATTGATTAAATATCAATATGATACAATCACATATATCAAACTAATCTAATCTGATTGTTCACTTTTGTTGGGAATTCGTATAGTTTTTCGTAAAAACAAAAACATTAATCTTATTAACGCACAGCGGAAGCTTTTAAAAATCACGAATTCCGTACACGGATCATCAAGTAAAACATAAGATAAGTAAACGAGAAAGCAATAATAAATCCGTACCTTTGTATTCAATGACAAGAATACACGAACAGGATGCTTTCGGTATCCACCGGTGATGACACGATCGAGCGGCGCCAGGTATGCAATTAAACACACGAAGAACGGGAAAACCAAAACCCTTTTGGATTTTATTTCAAGAAACGGCCAACACACACTTGGTGTGGGTTCGTGTGTGCATCCACCAAACCCTACGTAGGTTTGGTCAATCACCCTTTTAATTCTCAATGTATATCTCTATATATATGGGTGTTCGGCCGTATGTATATATATATATATTATATATTAAAACTTTAATATATTAATATAATATATATCTTAATAATTACCTTTATTATTTAAACCTTATATAATTATCTCTATAATTATATACCCTTTAAATAATAATAATCTTTTATACATTATCTAATAATATATAAATGACTAGATAATTATTTATAATTATCTCTTATTTATTTGTTTATAATTATCCATCCAGTTATCCAATAATTAGATGATAATATCAATTCAAATAAATGTGTCTTTTATTTAATATCCAATAATAAATAAAAGACTAGATAATTATTTAATTATCATCCAATGACAATTAAATTACTACAATATCTAATATTGTACTTTTAGTCCCCGTACTTTGAGATATAATTAATCATCCATTAATTTAATCTCAATGATCATTTCGTGTCATAAACAATATCCAATATTATTTATTCAATAGTTTAATTGCATCTGCTCAGTTGTGCTCATCGGTGTGACCCTTAAGTGTTTTATGAAATCAGCCATGATGCAGTAGTAATGTCATCTTTACACACCATATACTAACATACTCCCACTTGTGTAAGACGACATACTGTCCTGCAGCATGCGCCTAAAGGAGGTCATGGCTAGACACTTTAGGCAACCAAGGTCATAAAAACTCTGACTCCCATTCGGGCATTCTTGTTGAAACAGCCTTCCAAAAAGAAACTTAGGTTATATCCCATGCATCGCGATATTTCAATGTGAAAGCTAGGCATGGATTAGATCAACCGTAGCAAACACGATTATGTTTCTCGACTCCCTGATCTCATACTGAACTGTAACAGACAGAGTAGAACACATCAGTTCTGTCCGAGCATGGCCATGCATTTCTGTCAGTATCGATCGTCGAGGGGCCCAGAAATATCTCTTCTTAGTTAAAAGAAGATGCAAATCCCATCTTGACTATCTAGGTCTCCAGCACGACTCCCACTGCAACCAGCCTCGAACCGTTATGATCACCCAGTTACGGATGACGTTAGGTTAGGCCAAATGTACAGCAGCACTCGCACTAAAGTACGTAGACATCTCAGGTACTAAGGATTACCTTTTTGAGACGACTCATGACTATGATCCACAAAGTGGTCTCAATCGGTGGGTCAATCCAATATTTGTTCGCAACAAATACCTGTGAATTTGGTCCAACCTTTGTTATATTCATCACCCATGAATATCAACAAAAAACCACAGTAGCCTTTTAATTCTCGTTGTGGTTCCCACGACAACAAGCAGCTATGGAATAGTTTTAGAATAACTTCATTTATTCTTGGATTTCTAAAACATGCAAAATAGAACGACATTAAAGATATCATGTTGATCTCCTTTATCTCAATAAACACAACATGACTTCCATCAATTTAATGCTGCTGTTCCTTTATCAAATGTAACGGTAACACGATCTATCGAAAAATTAATTTCAGACATGATCTTAGTGGGAGTGTTCTCTAGTTAACTGACTTAACTTCCATTACCGTTTATCTTTGAAAAATTACACTAGTTCTTTATTACAACTTCTTGTAATATTATTCAGATCCAATCTGAATCTCCATACAAATTTATATCCATTATCTTTAGAGGAACTGGTAAATCACTCATAAAGACACCAGGATTAAAATTTAGGAGCTCTAGCAATTCCGATTAATTGCTACTAGTGATACGTTTAGATGTTTAGTCTTGAATATGACAGTATGCGGTTTATCCATATCTTAACAAAATATCTTTAATAACATTGTGTTCAACATTTGTGATATGTATCCATAACCACCAGAACCTGGTTATCGGCAACATTTTGTTGTAGTGTTTCGTCAAGTTTGCCGACGAGTGTTTAAGAAAGTCAAATGCTATTACTTGACTAACCACCACACAAGTTGTATACATTTCACATGTAATTTTATAAAATGCGATTACTTCTTGTCTAAACAATCCTGACTTCTCAAGTCTAATTATTTCTGACAAGTGAAGTGAATTAACCTCCATGTAACTCCTTTACATTTAATTCTGCACTTTATTAGTTTCATCTATATAATCACAGGTGACTATCCAACTCATATAATCTCTTGAACAAGCTTTCAAGAATTAACAAGTTCAATGAAACTGCATATGAACACTTGAACAATTTACACAACAACATGGTAACCCTTTTTATCTGAATATGACTACTAGCTTGTCCAATCTCCATTGACAAGTTACTATTCAAGTTCCACTTGAATCAATAGTCTATAATCATGGTTTAGTAATCTTAAACAATAGGAATTTCAAGCAACAAATTTTTTAACTCCAAAAATTCTTTATTTATCCCAAAAATACTTGCAAGAAATTCAATCAATTGTATACTACACCATGATAAACTAATGATGACATGAAAATAGTGTCCAGCAGAGTATTCTCTAAGATGTCTCTATGCTCCCACTGAATCTGTCATCTCTTTTCACTTCATTTTAATCATTGCAGACATTATGCATGAAACTTTGTTCAATTGCGTATCACATATCCAAGAACAATAGAAGTGACTGATTCAGATACACGAAGTCTCAATGCGGTCAACATTGACCGTTTCCAAGTACTTGGGACAATTCCTTTCCCAGTGCCCAGTTTCCTAGCACTCAAAGAATTTGTCATCCTTGAATTTGACTTCTCTGGTTCTAGGTTTTAGCTACTTGTTAGCTTTAACCTCCGGCTTGAAAACTTACTTTCCTTTCCGTCTCTTTCCCTATATTCTCTCCTCAATCACTCCCTCAGCAGTCTATAACATCCGATGCAGCCCACTGATCATCTTCTCCGTGCATATTGTAACAAATTACAAATTGCTAAAATTCCTTCAATAAGGAATTGAGAATTAGATTCGTGGTCACGTCCTGTGTCACGGGTAACCCAAGTCTGCTAAGATGATCCAGATAACCTTTCATCTTCAGCGCATGGGATCTAACAGTTGTTCCTTCTGCCATTCTGCAGGAGCTCAGAGCCCTTGTCGTATATCTTTCTCAGTCCGAGCCTGAGTCTGGAACATATCCTTTAGCTGGCAATACATCTGTCAAGCTGAGACGTCCATAAGGCTAGTCCGCAGCTCAGATGTCATGGTCGCTAGCATTAGACAGGCAACATTGACCGAATCCTCAGAGTGCTTCTTGTGGAGATTTCTCTCCTCAACTGTAGCAGTCTCTGCAGGAGCAGGTTCTGGTGCCCTTTCCAGAATATACGACTTTCACCCTGTACTCAGAACATTTGTCAGATTTTACTCCCAGTTCAGGAAGTTGCCTCTTTTGAGTTCTCCATATCCCGAATGGACCTCAAAGTAGCAACATGTGCTTTTGGGGAGGATTTTCAAGTGGGAAAAGGATATTGACGTTATCATTGTTGTTATTACTGTTATTGTCATTGTTATTATTAAACCGCTTCTACCTCTGTCTTTTTCAACCATCTTAAACAATTTTTCAAAAATCAGTATTTGATTAACCATTAATAAATCAATAACCCAAAATTTAGAAAATGATTTATTAATCCTAAGAACCATTTTACTTATTCATGCACCCAACGGAGGCTGAACCTACATGAATAAGCTACTCAGGCAGGCAACTTATTACCAATTACAACCCCTTTGCAACTCTTAGATCTTATGAGATTTTCAATTTCTTAAATTGATCATGTTTAATCTCATCCACACCTTGGGCAACAGTCTTACTGAGGAACCACCACTGACACACACCATATAACAACTGCAAGTCACTGGCCTAAGTCTCACTTAGGATCCGCAGTGCTTACCTCACAGCTCTCCGAGTTTGCGGCGTAAGCACCCAACGAAGGCTGAACCTACTTACGACGACCGGTCACTTTGAGTGCCACTATATGGACGGTGTGTTGTGTCAGATTTTTAATTTGGGTTTATAACCAGTCTCTTACCAAGAACTAGTGGCCAGTCATGTTAGTCAGCGGGCAGGATCCTTTCGGTTCTAAACATTTCGGAAATTCCACAGCCCGAGCAAGACTGTCCTAGACACCACCTATTCTGGTAAAGAATCCAGTTAATGTACCAGTTTTAAGAATTTCAACTCTTTGATCATATGACATTTTAAAATAAATCTCCTTTATTTGAAAAACTAATTTCATAAAAATGTCATATCTAACACCTGACAAAATAATTAAAGTTTCCAATTTAAACTTCCTTTTAAATACTTTAATTTTTCATCAAAAATGATTGTAGTTTTAATTTCTTTTATTTATCTACTTTGTCACCACAACCACGCAGATATAAATAAAACATCAAGAAATAAAACAAACAATCACATGGTGACATAGCCTTGCCGAAACTAAATTGGTTTCCGAGAGCCATACGCACAAACCAATTAGGTCAAAACCTAAGGGACAAAATCAACACACAAGGCAAGAAGGTTGAACTCTTTCAGCTCCCACTAGCCTCAGCATTCGATGATGTCTCCGAGCGTCCTTGATGGATGACCTCCTTCTTGATGGACATCTTCACCAAGATTTATTTTACATAATTTTAATCTAAATACATTTGCCTATTTTCTAACCTATTACAGATTACATCATAAAACATGGGATTCCAATGGCACGCAGGCCTTCCCAAAAATATAACCAATAATAAAATAGCAAATATTGAGATTAAACAAACAACCATCACAAACAATGGGTCTCAAGGCTCGGCTATGTCACAAACATAAATAAAGCAGAAAAGCTTGTAAATAATCCAGAATTAATTTTCATCTTGACATGAAAATAATTCCAAAACCAATTAATCCACCATTAATTGAAGTAAATATGTCCAATACCGTTCTTAAATTAAACACGGTTCGTAAACTCGAAATTTAGGAACACTTTCCATAATTGGAAATTTTTTCCCGAAAAATTTCAAATTAAATTCCATCTTTGCATTATCTTTGGATTCATAACTATACTTTTTTTAAAATATTCAATTAACAATTCAAACACCTTTGAAACTTAAACATACTATTTTAAGAAACTTTTTATTAAACAACCTTTAATAAATATAGTTTTATTTTCAAATAATATTGATAAATAATTTAAACTTCCTTTAAATAATTATCAATTAACTATTATTTAATTGAAACACTTTTCAAAATAAATAACTAAACTTTATTTAAAACGTCAATTTTCTAGATAAACAATTTTACCAATAAAATATTTCTTTTAAAATATTTAAAGAAAATTGACCATCTTTAAATAATACCAAAAACTTTTCTTTATGGTTTTAAACGATTTCTACCAAAAACGGTAATGTCGAGATCAAATCTCAAAACATTAAACCATGACCGAGCATGAAACTCAAAGTCACGATTTCATCAATTTGAAAATAGAATCCTTAAATTAAACTCTCTTTAATTTAATAATGCATTTTATGGAACTAAATATTAAATGCATAAACTAAATCTAGTTTATAAATTAAAATTACCATTAATTTTAATTTCAACATTAAAACTTAATTTTTTAATTAAAACCGATTTAATTTAAACGACGAATTACCGGAAAACGGAAATGAACCAACTTAGTTAACCGACTCATACTCGGGTTCAATAACCCATATGAACCGAAAAACAAGTAGGGTATTAAACCTTTTGACGGCTGAAATTAATCGAAGCCATTAATCAACTCACTTTGATTACTTCGATTTCCATATTCCAATTAATCGTTTAATTATCGAATCAAATAATATTTAAACCGATTTGTGAATTTTATATAAAAAAAACTAATAAAGTATCCACTTTAATTTTATAAAATCGAAAACATATTTACATATATTTTGTCACAAATGTTTAAATATTAATAACCAAACACTTTGGATTTATTAATTCGATTTTAACGCATTTAATTTAATCGTTCGAGTTTAACCGTGAATTAAACGACACGACGGAACAAATAATCCATCACCTCGGTTACCACATCACAACCGAGAGGTCATGGGTCTCAACCCATGGCCGAAATCTCTAGGTTTGATTTCGCGAACCAAAACGTTTAATTTTCTGACTTTTAATCAATTAACACTTTTAAACAATCAAACATCAACTAAATAAAACGAGCTAAGGTTTCAAAATCCCGAGTTCCGAGGAACTCCAAGGTAGCCGAGAATCACCATAAGGTTTCCAAAACCTTTGGTCGATTTTCTCCAAGCCGAATCAAAACCTTAAACGTTTTAATTATCGATTTCGATCGTTTAAACACTTTTAATTATTAAAAATCGAAACTTTAAAAAAACGTTGGACATAAATACTTGCATAATACTATCATTATGTTACTTGAGATGGCTCTGATACCACTGTTGGGAATTCGTATAGTTTTTCGTAAAAACAAAAACATTAATCTTATTAACGCACAGCGGAAGCTTTTAAAAATCACGAATTCCGTACACGGATCATCAAGTAAAACATAAGATAAGTAAACGAGAAAGCAATAATAAATCCGTACCTTTGTATTCAATGACAAGAATACACGAACAGGATGCTTTCGGTATCCACCGGTGATGACACGATCGAGCGGCGCCAGGTATGCAATCAAACACACGAAGAACGGGAAAACCAAAACCCTTTTGGATTTTATTTCAAGAAACGGCCAACACACACTTGGTGTGTGTTCGTGTGTGCATCCACCAAACCCTACGTAGGTTTGGTCAATCACCCTTTTAATTCTCAATGTATATCTCTATATATATGGGTGTTCGGCCGTATGTATATATATATATATTATATATATTAAAACTTTAATATACTAATATAATATATATCTTAATAATTACCTTTATTATTTAAACCTTATATAATTATCTCTATAATTATATACCCTTTAAATAATAATAATCTTTTATACATTATTAAATAATATATAATGACTAGATAATTATTTATAATTATCTCTTATTTATTTGTTTATAATTATCCATCCAGTTATCCAATAATTAGATGATAATATCAATTCAAATAAATGTGTCTTTTATTTAATATCCAATAATAAATAAAAGACTAGATAATTATTTAATTATCATCCAATGACAATTAAATTACTACAATATCTAATATTGTACTTTTAGTCCCCGTACTTTGAGATATAATTAATCATCCATTAATTTAATCTCAATGATCATTTCGTGTCATAAACAATATCCAATATTATTTATTCAATAGTTTAATTGCATCTGCTCAGTTGTGCTCATCGGTGTGACCCTCAAGTGTTTTATGAAATCAGCCATGATGCAGTAGTAATGTCATCTTTACACACCATATACTAACATACTCCCACTTGTGTAAGACGACATACTGTCCTGCAGCATGCGCCTAAAGGAGGTCATGGCTAGACACTTTAGGCAACCAAGGTCATAAAAACTCTGACTCCCATTCGGGCATTCTTGTTGAAACAGCCTTTCAAAAAGAAACTTAGGTTATATCTCATGCATCACGATATTTCAATGTGAAAGCTAGGCATGGATTAGATCAACCGTAGCAAACACGATTATGTTTCTCGACTCCCTGATCTCATACTGAACTGTAACAGAAAGAGTAGAACACATCAGTTCTGTCTGAGCATGGCCATGCATTTCTGTCAGTATCGATCGCCGAGGGGTAGGGGTGTTCAAAAATATCCGAATCCGAGCATCCGAAACAAAAATCCGAAAATCCGATCCGAAACTATCCGAAATTTCGGATATCCGAAAATCGGATATCCGAAATTTCGGATTCGGATTCGGATAGTAAAATTCCAGATTTTCGGATATTCGGATAATCCGATATCCGAAAATCCAAAAAAAAATACTTTTTTTTTTGAAATTTTTTTATATCTTTAGTATTGATTATTTACATAATATTGAGTGTTTATTATTATTCTAATGTATATTTTTGAGTTTAATCTTAGTATTATAGATTTATTAACTAATATTTTTATAAATTTTAGTTTTTTTATATTTTTTTGGTCGTTTTGATTAAATAATTCCGGATACATTTAGTTTGTGATATATATTTTTTAATATCTATTTGGATATAAGAATTTGTATTTTAGATATTTAAATATTTGATTTAATTTTAAAAAAAAAATTAAAAAATATGAATTTTCGGATATTCGGATAATCCGATATCCGAATCCGAAATTTCGGATATCTTCGGATATCCGAAATTTCGGATTCGGATTGCAAAATTCACTATCCGAAATTTCGGATATCCGAAAATTCGGATATCCAAAATTCGGATATCCGGTTTTGAACACCCCTACCGAGGGGCCCATAAATATCTCTTCTTAGTTAAAAGAAGGTGCAAATCCCATATTGACTATCTAGGCCTCCAGCACGACTCCCACTGCAACCAGCCTCGAACCGTTATGATCACCCAGTTACAGATGACGTTAGGTTAGGCCAAATGTACAGCAGCACCCGCACTAAAGTACGTAGACATCTCAGGTACTAAGGATTACCTTTTTGAGACGACTCATGACTATGATCCACAAAGTGGTCTCAATCGGTGGGTCAATCCAATATTTGTTCGCAACAAATACCTGTGAATTTGGTCCAACCTTTGCTATATTCATCACCCATGAATATCAACCAAAAACCACAGTAGCCTTTTAATTCTCGTTGTGGTTCCCACGACAACAAGCAGCTATGGAATAGTTTTAGAATAACTTCAAATTTATTCTTGGATTTCTAAAACATGCAAAATAGAACGACATTAAAGATATCATGTTGATCTCCTTTATCTCAATAAACACAACATGACTTCCATCAATTTAATGCTACTGTTCCTTTATCAAATGTAACGGTAACACGATCTATCGAAAAAATAATTTCAGACATGATCTTAGTGGGAGTGTTCTCTAGTTAACTGACTTAACTTCCATTACCGTTTATCTTTGAAAAATTACACTAGTTCTTTATTACAACTTCTTGTAATATTATTCAGATCCAATCTGAATCTCCATACAAATTTATATCCATTATCTTTAGAGGAACTAGTAAATCACTCATAAAGACACCAGGATTAAAATTTAGGAGCTCTAGCAATTCCGATTAATTGCTACTAGTGATACGTTTAGATGTTTAGTCTTGAATATGACAGTATGCGGTTTATCTATATCTTAACAAAATATCTTTAATAACATTGTGTTCAACATTTGTGATATGTATCCATAACCACCAGAACCTGGTTATCGGCAACATTTTGTTGTAGTGTTTCGTCAAGTTTGCCGACGAGTGTTTAAGCAAGTCAAATGCTATTACTTGACTAACCACCACACAAGTTGTATACATTTCACATGTAATTTTATAAAATGCGATTACTTCTTGTCTAAACAATCCTGACTTCTCAAGTCTAATTATTTCTGACAAGTGAAGTGAATTAACCTCCATGTAACTCCTTTACATTTAATTCTGCACTTTATTAGTTTCATCTATATAATCACAGGTGACTATCCAACTCATATAATCTCTTGAACAAGCTTTCAAGAATTAACAAGTTCAATGAAACTGCATATGAACACTTGAACAATTTACACAACATGGTAACCCTTTTTATCTGAATATGACTACTAGCTTGTCCAATCTCCATTGACAAGTTACTATTCAAGTTCCACTTGAATCAATAGTCTATAATCATGGTTTAGTAATCTTAAACAATAGGAATTTCAAGCAACAAATTTTTTAACTCCAAAAATTCTTTATTTATCCCAAAAATACTTGCAAGAAATTCAATCAATTGTATACTACACCATGATAAACTAATGATGACATGAAAATAGTGTCCAGCAGAGTATTCTCTAAGATGTCTCTATGCTCCCACTGAATCTGTCATCTCTTTTCACTTCATTTTAATCATTGCAGACATTATGCATGAAACTTTGTTCAATTGCGTATCACATATCCAAGAACAATAGAAGTGACTGATTCAGATACACGAAGTCTCAATGCGGTCAACCTTGACCGTTTCCAAGTACTTTGGACAATTCCTTTCCCAGT